>JZKD02S1001158.1:1688450-1705735 GCA_000966675.3 Picea glauca
TATGATGTAGTGGTGAATTGATGCAAAGATGAATCATTATTGTCTTATCATGGTTGATAAGGTGCACAAATGGATGAACTCCAAAGTGGTCCCCTTATGGTGAAATCCCTCATGGAAGATGCTTTACGGATTGAGTTATCCTAGAAGAACGGTTAGAGGACCCATGCTTGCATATGGATTAATGATATGAAGATCAATGAAGTTTTTGGTGAAACTATCCTAGATGGATAGTGCTTGACATGCCATTTCCGGTGGTATGTGGAATGTCACATAACCCCTCACGGTTTGAGAGTTATGGCTCTATGAAGATGAAAGGACCCCAATATGATGGCTTGAAGCCCCAAAAGGTCAAAGAAGTCAAAGATCTTGAAAAGAAGAAATCATTATTTAAATGATAAAGTAAAGTGATAAAATCAAGATGGATTATTTAAATGATAAAGTAAAGTGACAAAATCAAGAAGGAATATTTAAATGATAAAGTATTGGAGAACTTTCTATTCATGGAACGTTGTTAACCCTAAAATAAGGAAAATAGGTTAAGTGACCTAGAAATGGGTTAAGTAACCTAAAATGGGTTAAGTGACCTAGAAGATGAAAGTATAAATAAGAATCTAGGATCTCTTGTAAAATGTACATTTAGTAAGAATCCTTTTTGTGGATCAATGGAGAGATTCTTGTGGATATCTTTTGGAGTATTGATGGAGAGCATATTGTGAGAGAATCTTACTGGTGTGGATGTCTTGAGCATGATTGAAGATCTATTCTGAGGAAGAGAGCGAGAGGAGGATCTCATGGATGCATCAAAGTTTCAACAATGTCATAGATCTTGACGGCAAAATTATCGTATTCACAGAAAACCCTATTTTATGATGCCCACGTGGGTTGTCTATGTATAGGGTGCATGTAAACGCAGGTTGGTTGTGTATAGGGTGAGTGTACATGCGGGCTGACTTTGTACAAGGATCATGGAGTGGATAAAATCATGGAGATTTGTGTTTGAGCTAGTGCGAAGCTCTTGGATGATGAGGCAGGTTCCAAATCTGCATTCTATGGCCTCATATCTATCACTGAGACACTGGTATGGTTACATTATTGTCTTGATGGATACTATTGTTTGATGTGTTGTGAATTCTTAGGGAATTCTTGGTATGGATTCTATGATGTGGTTCAGTTTGGTTGATTTGTTTGATGGAGTGAGCAACACTCTTGTGATTTAGTAGTGACATGATTGCTATGGTATACTAGTTATTTATACATGATTGAGATATCATTCATATTGATTTGTTGTGGAGCATAAGCAAGCTATTGGAGAGATTTGATGTGTTGTGACTGGTTGTGGGTCATTTTGGACAGTGGAAGACAGAACAAAAAGTGATTGCAGGTTGGAGAGGATCTAAGCATGTGAAGAAAAGAAAAACCCTAGTTGCTCAGAAGCATATGCTTGTTGCATTATACACTGGCCGCGTGCACACGCGGGCTGCACTACTGACAAGTCATGTACCTATTGATAGATTGAAATATGTTGAGGATTGTTGCCTCATATTAGTTGATGCTAAGTGCGTAAGATGAATCTTTCATTATAGAGAAGGTGCTCTTACAGATTTGTACTCTATTTAGTTGTTGTTGATAAACCCCAAGGATTGTAGTCCGTAATAAAAAGAAAATTGTACATACATCTTGTGTTCTTTGTGTTCATTATGGTGATGACTTGTTGATGATATATTGTTGATATATGTTGATGATATGTGCTCACATCTAACTGGTCATAAATGATAGCAATGGGTAATGAATAAATGTTGATTGCTAATTGATGAGTATTTTTGCAAGAGGGAAGTTTTGGGAAAAAGAGCCCCACACTCATTCACCCCCCCTATAAGTGTGGTAGGTGTGTTGAACATGGGATTCATTCTAGACCTTAATCCTTCACACAATAAAATATGGCACTCATTCCAGAAATTAATACCGCACACAACACAGTTCGACACATGTTCCATACCTTCATCTGACACACAACACAGTTCGACACTCGTTCCCGACCTTAATATGACATTTAAAATTTTGAATTATTGATTTAATTTCAACAAGCAGCAAAATAAAGATTTCGCTAATTGTTAATCCCTAAAGGAAATAGACTGTTAATCCCTAAATAGTGGCTCATTACCCCTTAATTGGGGCATATTACATTATTAATGTTATTTTATTTATGTCGTCTTTATTCCATTAGTTGTAATTATACCTCCTAGTCTCTTATATATACCAAGGAGACATTTTCATTTGGAATCATCTTCAAATTGTACATTTATGTGGGCATAAGGAGGTTTCCCCCTCAAATAGGATTATTATCTAAATTTCTCTCTTTTTCAAGGCGTTGAGTACTTATTTTGAGGTTTTTCTATGCGATATTGATATTTGGTTCTTAACATATGTTATCAAAGCTCAAGGTCTTTGGGTTTCACTGCTACATCTGAGACACCTTGGAATTTTGACTATACCTTTTTTTCTACAATGTTTCAGAAGGAATGGCTTGGAGGATAGTTAGCATACAAAGCAAGGGACATTGGGTTACAATTTCAGATCCCGAGGCCCTATACTTTCAGAGATACAACCTATGCAAGATAGGGTTCTTGAATCATCCTGAACTGTGTCATTGCATAATTTTTGCTATAAAATTGTTTCTGTAACGTTTCAGACACTGCAATATGGAGGATATTTACAACAATTAGTAAGGTATCTACGGTAAAAAGTTTAGCTTCTAGTTCATCTTACATTTTCATATACAACTTTTGGAAGATAGGGTATCTGACTAGTCCTATTGACTAGTTTCAAGAAGGTGTTCTAGGTAAAACAATCATACCTTCTTCCTAGAGTATCCAAATTGAGTGAGACTGGTTGCATTGGATAATGGACAGTCTATAATATTTCTGGTAGGATTTTCAGAATTGTATATCAATTATTGTGTGCAACGCACACTATACAAGTGAGATCTCCTGGAAAGGAAAAAACATCAGCAGGTTGTGGGGAAGTTATTGTAAATTACATTTGGCACATCCAATTTTGATCAGACCTATGCCATTGTAGAGAAGAAATATCAGAGAACTACAAAAAAAAAAAAATCATACCTAGAAGAGATGAAACATTGGAGATACAATAGAATAAATATTGTCTAGCAAAACCACCTCAAAATAAAGGTTCAAAAGTGATACCTGGCCAACATGCCACCCAAAAATGGAAATTCTACACCAAATAAGCCTCCAGACAATCCTACATGGACTCTTGATGAAGGTGAAGAAATGTGTAGGTACATAAATGATTTACAAAAGAGTATAGTAACAAAATATGAACTACAAGAGATGATGGATTCAATGGAAGCTAAATTTGAGGCAATAAATACTAAGATGGATGGTTTAAAAGGGGAGATCATGGAAGGATTGAAAAACTACCTAATAGAGAGGACACCTGAAAGTGAAAATTTATTCCATGAAATTCATGATGAGGACACAAGGAAGGTGAATCAAGAATGGAGAAACTCCAACTTTGGGTCGAAGACCAACCACGCTCCTAAGATCGAAATGAGGAAGTTTGATGGCAAGGACCCAATCACATGGATACTTCAGATGGAGAAATTATTTGATTTACATAATGTGCCACATACACAAAAGGTACAAATTGCTTCTTTATATTTAGAACCCAATCAATTTGTATGGTATCGATGGATTTGTTCTCGCAAATCACTCATCACTTGGATAATTTTCACAGAAGAAATGATATCACACTATGAGGATACAAGGATCAATACCTTATTTATCCAATTGATAAATCTCAAGAAAAAGGGTTCAATTACAGAGCACATTGAGAACTTCCAAAGATTGAATATAAAGGTAACAAATATTCCAGATGTGCACTTGATTGATGTATTCATAGGAACTTTAAAGGATAACATTCAACATGAGGTTCTCCTTTGGGAACCCAAATCATTGGAGAATGCATTCAGGGTGGCAAGAAATGTTGAAAGTAAAAATATGGCTATGGCTACTAGAAGGACCAATCCTAACATCTATAGGGAGAATAATGCTCCTTCTTCTAAAACACCTCAACCTACAATGTTGACACCTCAACAATTAGAGGAAAGAAAAGAAAAAGGTTTATTCTTTAATTGTGACATTAAGTACAGTAAGGGACAAGAACAAGAGCCATATCAAGATGAAAATGTAGAAGTAATTTCGTCTAAAGAGTTGACTCCCACGATATCGTGTAATGCATTGGTTGGAATTATCACTCCTCAAACCCTCAAGATCAAAGGATATTTCAAAAAGAAAAAGGTAATAGTCCTAATTGATTCTGGCAGTACTCATAATTTCATTCACTATAAATTAGCCAAAGCTCACAATTGCTTTGTATATCAAGCACCAAAGTTTCAAGTAATGATTGCAGATGAAGGAACTATTAATTGCTCAGGAAAATGTAATAAGATCAATCTTACTATAGGGGAATATGTAATGAATAGTCCAATGATTGCTATACCCATGGGTGGTGTTGACGTTGTACTAGGAATCCAATGGTTACAATCATTAGGAACACTGGAAAATAAATTGAGTTAAGAGGTATCACAGGGAAACCCAATAAGGTGATAAGCTCTAATGGCATGAGAAAATTATTTAAAAAGGGGCATCAAGGTGTTATTGCACAACTATTCTCACTAGATGTTCAAACATCTAAGCCATCTATTCCTCAAGATTTCCAACGGATCATTGATAATCATTCCAAAGTATTTGAAGATATTTCCAAAGGTATTCCACCCACTCAAAATCATGATCATGATATTCACCTAATTCCTGGGAGTGTTCCTCCTAACATCAGGCCATACAAATACCCTTATGCCCAAAAGAGTGAAATTGAGCGCATGGTTGAATAAATGTTAGAGGATGGAATTATTAGACCTAGCCAAAGTTCTTACTTTGCACCGGTGGCAATGGTATTCGAGAAAGATGGCTCATGGCGTATGTGTCCAGATTATAGAGAACTCAACAAGATCACTATTAAATATAAGTTTCCCATTCCTGTCATTGATGAATTGTTAGATGAACTACGTGGAGCAATATATTTCACAAAGTTGGATCTTCATTCAAGGTATCATCAAATTAGAATGAAGGAAGAAGATATCCCAAAAACAACATTCCGAACTCATGAATGCCATTATGAATTTTTGGTCATGCCTTTTTGCCTTACAAATGCACTGTCCACGTTCCAAGGGTTGATGAATTCCATTTTCAAGCCCTTCCTTTGAAAATATGTGTTAGTATTTTTTGATGATATAATAATCTATAGCAAGTCTTGGGAGGATCATGTGCAACTTGTTGACAAGGCGCTACATCTACTAAAGGTGAAACAACTATATGCCAAACCATCCAAATGTTTATTTGGAGTGAGGGAGGTAGAGTATTTGGGTCATATTGTATCTCATGAAGGTCTCAAGGTAGACCCTAACAATATTAAGACTATGATGGACTGGCCGATTCCCAAAACATTGAATAATCTTAGAGGGTTTTTGGGTTTGACAGGTTACTACCGCAAGTTTGTTCGACACTATGGAAGAATAGAAGCACCTTTAATGACACTAACTAAGAAGGATGTATTTTCATGGAATCTAGAGGCAACTAAATATTTTTAACAACTTAAAGAGGTGATGTGAAAAGCTCTTGTATTGACCACTCCAGACTTCACAAAAGCTTTTATTGTGGAATGTGATGCCTCGAGAAATGGAATTGGTGTTGTCATAATGCAGGAAGGAAGGATCCTATCTTTTGAAAGTCGAACACTCAAGGGAAAAGACTTACACAAATCCATTTATGAGAAGGAAATGATGGCAATACTACATGCATTGATGAAATGGAATCCTTACCTAATAGGTAGGAACTTCAAGGCCAAAAGAGATCATGATAGTTTTAAATACTTCTTGGAACAAAGACTATCTTCAGAAGAACAACAAAAATGGGTAACCAAGATATTGGGTTATGATTTTGAAATCGTCTATAAAAAAGGGAAGTAAAATGTTGTGGAAGATGCACCCTCAAGAAAGGATGAATATGTTGAGGCCTTTCTCTATGTTATCTCGATCATCCAACCCGATTGGATAATAGAAGCAAGGGATGAATGGAAGAATAACGAAAAAGTGTGGACTCTCATTTAAAGGTTGCAGCAGGATTCCAATACATCATATACATTTACATGGAGAAATGATTCACCATGGTACAAAGATCACTTATATTTATGTAAGAACTCCCAACTCAAACAAAAGGTACTACTTGAATTTGCCACATCTCTAGTAGGAGGGCACTCGAGATTTTTGAAAACCTACCATAGGGTCAAGAAGGAATTGTTTTGGGATGGCCTTAAAACTGATGTTCAAAGGTTTGTGGTAGAATGTTTGGTTTTCCAACAAAATAAGGTGGAAACAATTAAGACCCCGGGTATTTTACAACCATTAGCCATCCCAAGTCAATGTTGGGAGGAGGTTTCCATGGATTTCATCACAGGGTTACCAAAGTCTGAAGGAAAGAATCTCATCATGGTGATTGTTGATAGACTAACCAAGTACACACATTTTTGTGCACTCTCTCATCCATTCAAAGCCAATACAGTTTCCACTGCATTCATGGATACAGTTCAAAATCTACATCGTATCCCAAATATTATTATAAGTGATAGAGATCCCATATTCACTGGAAATGTTTGGACATAATTATTTTCTTGTTTGGGTAATGAATTGGCTCATAGATCATCCTATCATCCTCAATCTGATGGACAAATAGAGATAGTGAACAAATTTTTGGAAGGCTACCTTTGTTGCTTTGTCTATGATAAATAAACACAATGTTTCAAATGGTTAGTGAACAAATTTCTAGAAATCTACCTTCATTACTTTGTCTCTAATAAACAAACACAATGGTTCAAATGGTTACCCTTGGAAAAATGGTGGTATAACACTTCCTTTCATACTGCAACAAAAATGACACCATTTAGGGAACTCTATGGATACCACCCTCCTTCCATCACTTCTTCTCTAAAATAAAAATCTAAGGTTGAAGCAGTGGAAGATCACATCGAGCATCAACAACAAGTTCTCCAAATATTAAAGGAAAACCTGACTATGGCACAAAATCACATGAAACAACAAGTAGATCAACATCATAGTGAAAGAAGTTTTGAAGTAGGGGATTGGGTGTTTTTAAGACTACAACCATACAAATAGATGTCCCTCAAGCAAGACAAGAAGGATAATAAATTATCACCAAAGTACAATGGCCCTTATAAGGTGCCGAAAAATATTGTTACTATGGCATTGAAATTGGAGTTTCCTGCATCTTCATGAGTACACCTAGTTTTCCATACTTCATGCTTAAGGAAGGTTATAGGTGACAAGATACCAGTTCAAACTATATTTATAGAACTTGAAGAGGAATGAAAAATCATATTGGAGCCTCAAGCTATCACTGACACAACAATTCACCATCTGAGGAATAGATCCATTTCAGAGTATATGATTAAGTGGTGGAAGATTCCACTTGAGAAGATGAGTGTTCTATACAGAAGCATCCAAAATTATTCAAGCGTTGCAAACTGTTGGAAATGTTTAACAGGTAGCATATGCTTGTCATTGATGGCAAGTACAGCAATGAAGATGGCATGAGTATAGGAAGAATGTAACAGATGGACACCATAAGTATTTTGGGAAGACACTGCAGAGAAACCTCAATAAGATCATAAGAGATAGTGCAGGGGATGTTTGGTATGTTTTACATGCAGCGTATGCTTGTCATTGATGGAAAGTACATCAACGATGATGGCTTGAGTACAACAGCGATGATCAACAACACAGTGATATTCAGGAAGACCAGCAATGCAACAATTGTCTAAATGCAACAATCCTCAGTCTTCAAATCGAGGATTGATCTAAACTATTGATGAGGCATGATGAAGTCCCGTAAAGTTTGTGAAGCATTTCTGATCGTTGGATCCCATCCAAAATTCCTAACAGAATGAGGGCTGTCAGATATGAATATAGAAAAGAAGAGCTCGTTGAAGAGGAGGATAGATCTCAGGCGTTAGATATGAGCGCAGGGTCCAACCACCATTGGATCGAGGAGAACCTGCATGATCTTTAAAGTGCAAGGAGTAGAGGGCTCACAAAATCCCGAAAGGAGGAGGACCGTCCATCTGAGGGGGTTATGTGGACCATTGATCCGACTCCCTGTCAGAGTTTCAGGGATCGAGAGTTGGAGATGACAACTAATATCATCCACATAAATCCCGATTTCGCAATATGAAAAATCGCGAGGTAATCTGAGCCGTCAAAATCAAGATCACATCTGGGCCGTCGATCTGACTCATGTCAGCAAACCACGTCAGCTAGGAACACATGGCACAGCCAGGTAATGACAAGTGTTAGACTGATTCAACATGCCAAGCACATGTAAGTCACGAATCAAGGTGACACGTGGCAATTATTTAACACATGTGACATCAACAGACTTACACTATGTCGGAGTTTTGAGGATCGCGTGTTGAAGATGTCAAAGAAACAATGCAACAGGAATCTCGATTTCGCGATATGAAAAATCGTGACTTAATCGCAGCCGTTGAATCAAGATTGAATCTGGATCGTTGAATCCAAGTCCATTTCGGGAATTCGAGGATCGAGAGTTCGAGATGTCAAGGAATGTTAACATCAAGAATTCTTATATTGGGATATGAGAAATCGCGACGTAATTGCAACCGTCAGATCAAGATCTGATCTGGACCATTGATACGACTTCTTTACGGAGTTTCGTGGATTGCGATTTGGAAGTGACAAGAACATTCACCACAGGAATGTCGAAATCGCAATATGCGAAATCGCGAAATGATCTGAACCGTCAGATCAAGTGTTGATCAGGACCGTTGATCCCACACTATTTCGGGGTATCGGGGATCGTGACTTGGAGAGTCCAGATGCCTCATCTCCAGACTCACGAAAGGCGAAATCGAAAAAATGCCTTATGCATAAGGCTGTGGTCACATCCCTTGGTCACATCAACGAGAGATGGAGGAAAGAGCTAGAGAAACCAAGCTCTATTTCTTGGATCATGACTGGGAATGTCGAGATGCATGGTCACACGAATGTCGAATTTTTGAATGCCGAAATGCTGAAATGAATGCAAAATCCCATGGAATCAATCCAACAGTGCAGGTAAACATGAGCATGATCGAAGGGATAATATTGATCCTCACAGTGTAACTGCTAGAAACCATTGATGGTTTCTACCAGAGGATGCTAAGAGACTTCTGTGTGATTTCTAGAGGAGCTGAAGAGTTACAAGGAATCTGCCAGTGGAATGAAGATGATTCGTGGAGGAAATTGACAGTTGGATGAGGGTTGGAGCCTGTAATTGAAACAGAAAGGATAAGCTCGACTATGCCAAAGAAGATGAATAGTCTCAACTGCCAGAGAGGCTGAGGAATCTCAGCATAACACCCAGTGATGCTGAACGCATGGGAAAACTTCCAGAGAAGCTAAAGAGTTACCATGATGATTAGGCAGAGCACTCGAAGAGGTGGAGGATATCGGTGTGGTGTGAGCATGCAGAGGCATTGCACACATTGCATGCACAAGGTGCATAGAAGCTATAAGTACACGATACAGAGAAGAGATGAGGTTGTTGTTGTTGTTGGAGTTGTGGTGGTTGCTGTTGTTGAAGGTGATTCATGCATAAAGAAGGAGGAGAGTACAACAGCTAAATGGGAGAGAAGAGGAACTATGCAGTGAGTGGACATGGCGCACAGAGGATAAAACGCAGAAGAACAGACAGCGCAAGTCATGTGTGCAGGAAGGCAGTGAGGCAGACAAAAAAATGAAATGCAGTAGAACAATGATGAGTCTGGTAAGCCATTGTTGAACATTATATCACTGTAATAAGTTTCAGTAGCAAAGATTTATATTTCAGGGAGGTTGGGAGGTTCTAGGGAGGACTTTTGTCCTCAGAGGTTCGAGTGGTTTCTTGAACACAGGGAGTTGTAGCCTCCATCTAGTTGCAGCCAGAGAAACCAGGGTGGCAAGGTGGTGCAAGGGAGAACTCGTGTTCTCTATTATACAGATTGGTTCCTGTATGATTGGAAGTTGGTGCTTCCATCCAGTTGGTGCTGGAAACACTCAGGGAGTTGGTGCTTCTTTCTAGTTGGTGCTAGAGAAACCAGGGAGTTGGTGCTTCATTCTAGTTGGTGCTAGAGAAACCGGGAGTTGGTGCTTCCTTCTAGTGGGTGCTAGAGAAAACAGAGAGTTGGTGCTCTCAGCAAATTGCAGCTAGAAAAACAGAGGTTGTAGCCTCATTATGAGTTGGTTCTCATATGTATGATAATGTAAAGAATTTAACTATTACTTATCATATAAAGAAAAAGAGGTTTTTACCCTGTATGGGTTTCCTCGAGAAATATCTGTCTCTGTGTTTCTCAAATATGTGAATGATGCTGAAAGTGCCATTGTTTATTTCCCTGCATTATTGTGATCATCATTCAATGTTTCTGCAAAGAGTTTAAAAAGAAGCATAAATGTTTAAGCACGTTAACAACTGATTCAACCCCCCCCTCTCAGTTGTCCAACACAAACAACACTTGTCTGAAGGGGAAGGGCATGTTAATCCTTAAATAGTGGCACATTACCCCTTAATTAGGGAATATTACATTAGTAATGTTATTTTATTTTTCGTCTTGGATCCATTAGTTGTAATTGTAATTAGTTCTTAACATAAACAGTAGATTAAAATAGAGGTTTCCAATGATGTAGCAGTGAATAGGTAATTCAACAAATGGTACAACAAAACAAAAATGGGAAGGCGAATGGACATAAACATCTAGAGCAACAGACAACAACAACTACACAAAATTACAGTTTCAGGATATGCAATTTGTTTTGCAAACTCCCCATGAAAATAATATATGTATCAGAGATTTAACTCAACAGAAATCCACCAGACTTAATTGAATTTAAAAAAAAAAAAAAAAATTGAGATTCCCCACTAATTCTCCTCTAGAAATTAAACCAATTACTTAGAGAAAAATCATAATTACAAATTTGTTGGGTAGCAGGTTCAACAAGATAATAAAAATTTAAAATCTGATATACGAAGTCAAGCAACGACCAAGACAAAATTCTTAATTCTGAGTATGTCTATTAGAAACTATTTGAATCATTCAACATTTATAAATTCAATATACAGGAAATCACCCACGAATGCTATCAACATGATTGTCTTAGGAGGGTATTCACAAATATAGCTAGGCTGCGAAATTAATCCTTACACCATGAATCAATCCAAATAAACATCACAACAAAAATTCAATCACTAGTGAAAGAAGGTCAAGGAAGATTTAAAATTTAATAAGAAAACCAAGGCAGCAATCAATAAATTGTACTCTACCTATACATATATCAACTAGCAACCATTGTTCATTTTGATAAGTTTAAAGGACAACAATTACCAAAATTCACTTTCTAGATCTCTCAAACTAACAAGGAACTTGTCAATTCAAACTTAGAATTACAACACAGTTTACAGTGGATTTCTAAAACTCTTATTATACAATTAAAATCTTAATGCAATTACAAATCTCAAAATAAAATATTGTAACCGACGAAGAAGAAATCAAAGATTTTCTTCAACAAATGGCGCTCCTTCCTTCCTCTCGCTTGCTAATCACAGAGACTTCATTGGTACCTCCCAACCAACGATAGGGGAGCTCTTCTCCCCCCTTAGCTCCCCGAGTTCCAAAGGGGCCAAGCAAAAAATCTAGAAATACAATAGCTCCAAGTTTTCCTTGCAGGGAAGAGATACCACTCTATACTCAAACTTGGTCTCCCAACTCTCACAAGTAAAACACAGTCCCAAAATTATTTTGGCAGCATAAATTTACCAATAATCAGTGTGATCCTTTACCCATATACACCATTTTTTTATAGGAATTTCCTCACTAACACATTTCCACATGCACAATTAATTAACTTTTTAATTAAATAAATTAGGATTATTCACCCTCACACTTGTCACACTCTACCCAAGTTGCACAAGTAATTACAATTCTTATTTTAATTAAAAGGTCAAATTCCCTCACATCCTCCCATGTGTTCCTATTTTCTCTCTTAGTTGTCCCTTTATTCCCCAGATTCTCATTTAATGAGTGTCTCCTCACTATATCTTAGTTAGCGTTTGATTAGGAGTCTTCTTCTAGTTACACTAGTGGTAGAGAGAATCTAGATAGCATCCCATGTGTGCACCTATTCTTTCATATTTTTTTTTTCTTATTTTAAATTACCTTTTATTAATTTTATGCACACATGTTCATTTTATCTCATCTTTAGATTTTCTCACTAATTTATTTCTTAATTTGATTTATATCATTTCTTTTAATTTAATTAATAAATTTAATCTATCCCCCTAACTAAACTTAGCCTTAGGATTAGTCTTTGATTTTTATTGGGATTTATAATTAATATATTCACTCCTTAATTAATTATTTTAATCCGACAAGGTCTAAAAAATTCAATGTTTTCTAGGCCACCTAGATTTATTGACTCACATTTTTAATTACGCGACGTTCCGTTCAACACACACCTCCGTGATCCAAGGGTTCCACTCGCCATTGAATGGTTTTGGTATTTTTTCCAACCCTTGCAGTTGACACTCCACTCGCTTGACCTTGTGAGAGACTAAGGAATTATAAGGAATAAGGACTCTTCCTTATTTCACTCCCCTTATAAATTTTTGTGAGCGACTATCTCATTCCACCCTGACGACATTGTGGACCTCTCGAACTAGGTAATAATTAACCTACCATTTGAGCCATGGAGAGAGTACTAGTAGGTTGTGACAAGGATGTCGCCACACCTCTCCCTCAATATATGGTTTCTGTGCATGGACCCTTTACTCCTTATGTGAGTCAGATTAGCAAGCATCATCGTCCTGCATCCATTTGACAAAACATTGTCACTGATCCATATACATAATCATACTAAATCAATCATATGACACATATGCATAAAATGAAATACTCAAACAAAACACAATTCACTACCTGACTCAATCTAAAGTCTAAGGAGGTCCATTGATGCCATCAACATCCATAATTTGTCACGTGTCCTGCCCACTTAGGTAAACTCATCAATATATTCTATCAATACATATATCAAAAATAATAAGTCACACCATATCATCTTCATCATGTATAATCCATAATCAAAACAAAATCACCATGTACCATAACCGGATCACTTGCATGCAAGTTTCCTCAAAGAATAAGTCGATAAAATGTGCTCAGTAGAGTAGGATGTTACAATGATTATCTTTTACAACATTACAACATGCCTCTTTATAGGCTTTACAGTAGGAAAAACCCTAAATAAATGGTTCCCGAAAATGGTTACAGATCCATGTAGATCATTGGATATAAATGCCATTAATCTCAAGATTCTATTACTGTCGACTACCAAGTTGGATTGCCATCAAATATCAGTCAGCCTTCATTCGATTGCCACATGCCTTCCTATCGACATCTTGTCAGTTGACCTCTTCAACTTTTTTTCTATACCTTTACCATGTCGAACTACCTCGACCTTTGAAATTTGACTATACCTAGTTGACTAACCTCTACCTTCGAATCGTTGTCGATCCACCTCAATTTTGTATTTACCAGGTCGAACCACCTCAACCTTTGACCTCGATTGCTAGTCGATCCACATCGACTTTCACTGCAAAGAATATAACAAACCAATAGTCTCCCACTTGTTGTCTTCTTTGTTGAAACCAAGATACCTTTGTACTTTTGTTCACAAACCTAGAGAAAAAATTCTCATTTCCTCTCTACACCAAGAGAAATTCACAACACTCACAAACTTGGTCAATGAGTCTGTTATGTTTTCAAACATGTCTATTTTCTCTAGAAACAACTTGTTTCTTTCCACCATGTCTCTCATGAAATGGTATTGTAAATACATGTTCTTATTATTCAAATGATAGGGAAATGGTTTCTTTGCCAGAAATATTGCACTTTGGCTGTCATAACTTATCTTTATAGATCTCTCCTCAAACTTGATTCCTAAATATAGCCTTTTCATCCATACTACTTCTTTGCTTCCATGAGTGGTTTCCATGTATTCATCATCTTTTTTTGACAAGGCTACGACCCCCTTTCACTTAATCATCCTGTTGATTGCTCCACCGAAAATTTTGAACACATATCCATTGGTCGACCTCTGTCGATCCATATCTCCAACCCAATTAGCATCGAAAAATCCATATACAATTAATTCATTGTCACCTCTAGGTTTTCCTTGGTAGCATATAGCATAATATTTTGTGCCACACAAATACCTGAATACTCTCTTGGGAGTTTTCCATTTCTCTTTCCCAGGTGTTGACATGTATCTACTCAACACTCCCGCTGCATGGGAAATGTCTGGTTGAGTGTAGACCATCACATACATAATACTACAAAAAACACGTGCATAGGGAACAGGTGCCATGTCCTCTATTTCTTCTTGTGTATTTGGACACTATTCAATAGTTAACCTTACTCCCACAGGAATTGGCAGCTTCACCAATTTGCAATCCTACATGTTGAAACATTTCAAAACTGTTTCAATATACTTCATCTGATTCAACCAGATATTTCTCGCTTCTCAATCTCCAATAATATCCATTCCTAGAATGAATTTATCTACACATAGATATTTCATGTCGAATTTGGAGGATAGATTATTCTTCACCTCCTTTATTGTGTCCATGTTGTTTCCAATTACCAACATGTCATTGACATACAAAGCTACAAATATGAAACACCCACCTTCTTCTTTGGAATATATGCAATGATCAACTTTGCTTGTTACAAATCGTAAACTAAGGATGTATATGTCAAACTTTTAGTACCACATCTTTAGTGATTTATTTAGACCATAAAGGGATCTTTTCATTTTACACACCAAATATTTCTTTCTCTTTACTACAAATCCTTTAGGTTGTTTCATGTAGACTTCCTCTTCTAGGTCCCCATGTAGAAACATTGTCTTCACGTGTATCTATTATATTTCTAGATCAAATGTTTCAGCCATAGAAATTAGTTCTCTAATAGAATTTAATGTTGCAACAGGGAAAAATATCACTGAAGTCAACTCCTTCAACATGGGAATATATTTTTGCTACCAGTTGAGATTTGAATTTATCAACTTGACCTTCTGCATTAATCTTCTTATTGAATACCATTTTTCAACCGACATGATTTCTTCCACTAGGAAACTTGACTAAGTCTCATGTCTCATTTTTATGCAAGGATTCCATCTCTTCAACCATGGAATCCTTCTAGATTTTTCCCTTTGTCGAGTCAATTTCCTCCCCGATCGACTTGGTTTCATTGTCGGTGGCACTTAACACGAATGAAAAACATAATTCGAGTGTAATATACCTTTCAACTAGTTTTCTTACTCTTTCTGACCTCGTGACAACTAGAGTCAGTTGTTCCATCTCTTCCTCTTATTCAGTTGACTCATCTGAATCATTTTCTTTGTTCCACAATTCAAACCACACTGTCTCAGGATTATTCTTGTTCTGAACAATTTCCTTAGGCTCGGAATAACTTCTGACTTCTATGAAGACCACATCTTGAATGTACACTATTTTTCTTGATGCAGTATCCTAGAGCTTATATCCCTTCATTCACTCTTTATATCCAATGAAAATACATTTGAATTCCTCGTTGTCCAACTTGCTCTTGTTTTCCTTGGGAACATGCACAAATGAATCACAACCAAATACTTTGAGATGTGAAACCGAAGGCTTCTTACTGAACATATCTCATTTGGATTTATGTCGACTAATGCTGACAAAGGAGATATATTCAATAGATATTTTGCAGTGTCGACTACCTCCGCCCAAAGTTCTTGTGTGACTCCGACACCATTGAGCATGCTCCTTGCCTTGTCCATAAACATTCCGCTGATTCTCTCAGAAACTTCATTTTGTTGTGGGGTACATGGTGTGGTAGTTTGGCATGCTATTACACACTCCTTGTAGAACTGATCAAATTATTTTCCATAGAATTCACCAACATTGTCAATTCTCAACACCTTAATCTTCTTATCTGTATGCTTTTCTACAAGAGATTTAAACTCTTTGATTTTCTCGAAAACCTCTAATTTCTTCCTAAGGAAATATATCCATGTATTTTTGGAAAAATAATTTATGAAGGAGACATAATACAGGGATCCACAAAGTGAAGGCACTGTAACAGGGCCAAACAAATCACTATGAACCAATTCTAGAATCTCATTTTCTCTTGTCACTCCAGATGGGAACCCCATCTGACGTTTTTTTCCATATATACACTGTTTAGAAAAGTCAACTTCTAAATTACAATCAGGAAAATATTTTACCATAACTTTATTGTACATAGCTCGAAGTCCTTTTACTCTAATGTTTCCCATCCTCTCATGTCATAGCATGGTTGGGTCGAATTTATGATGACTTGTCGAGTAATTTTGAATCAAATTAGCCCGAGTTGAGTTAAGTCAAGTAGAAATCGAGTCGTCTTCAAGAACAATGATGTTGTTTCATCCAATCGATTCGAAACTCCCTAGAAACTTATATATGGTTCCAATTTGAAATAGTTTCATTAAGACCATCGCATCTCAAACCATATTGAAAAAATCCTTCTGAAATAGAGTGTGCACTCCAACATCACTCATGTTGCTAACATATATCAAGTTTCTAGCCAAACCTAGAATGTGTAGCACACCTAGAAGGGTTCTTTTCCTCCCATCCTACAGTATCAGTCAAACTCTTCCCCCAAGAACACATCACATCCATCATATTGTTCATACTCGCAAAACCATTCTCTATGTGGTGTTATATGATATGATTCTCCTGAGTCAATCAACCAAACATATTGATCCATATTTGTATTGGTCGACACCAAGTACACATGAATTCCATTATCTAGAGCCTTCTTCCTCTTAGTCGATTGTTTCTCGTTATATGATCCAGATTATTTTGGGCACGAAATGAGAGCGGAGATAAAATAAAGAAATGCACAGAGATATTGCAAATATTCAATAATATAACATAAATGTATCAGATATGCAACCATAAACACGAATATATAGTAATACATGATTTTTATTAATCAAAGAAATGTACAAAGACTGTAAAAATACAGAGTGAAAGACTCGCTAGAATGGTGGCAGCTTATCTCTGAGAAGAGATGTGACG
>JZKD02S1001158.1:1707072-1726233 GCA_000966675.3 Picea glauca
CTTTTTCATACGATCTCCGTTTTAGGAATATGATAGCTCGTTGGAAAGATCTATCCAAGGCCTACAATGCTAGAGATAAAATAGCATCATAAATGGTAGATTGTGAGGGAAAATTACCCAAAAAAACATCATTTAGGGCCTCAAAATGGCCCCGGAAGTTCAGGACCCGAAAAAACTGCTAAAAATAGTAAATTACCAAAATTTCTAGAAACATGTTTTGGGACAGTTGGAAAATGTGGGTGGACACCGATATCCACCTGGATCATTATATCCTTTACTGACTTCCATCACCCTCAACTTGTAGTCCTTTTTGTAATTCCCAAATTCATTAAATTTCCATCATCTTCTTATTGACTGAACCAGGTATTTATATATACCCTTTGACGTATACTTTCTACCAGATAATTTTCCTTTATCTCTCTTAACTATTCGACCTCTCACCACTAAATCATCTTTTCTTGATCCTTCCATGTTATTCCTTCTCATTTCTTCTCACAATAGAGATGAAACCACATCTTCTATCACTATTGTGGTTGCATTACTCCCTATAGCCAAGACTAAGCTATCCCAAGAGTCTAGAAAATAACATAATAGGATAATACACTTCTCCTCCTAAATGATTTTAATATCCACAAAAGATAACTCACTTATAATGGTATTAAAAAAATTTAAATGCTCATTCACTGAACTGCCATCACTAATTCTTAGAAGAAACAATTTCTTTCTGAGAAACAACTTGTTTACGAGGGATTTCAACTAGTACAAGCTTCCCAACTTGTACCATAGTTTATTGGCTGAATATTCACTTGATACATTCAGCAACATCAAATCTACAAAACAAATTCAAATCGTACTCCTTGCTCTTCTCTTGATTTTCTTCCATTCTTTCGTAGACATACTTGTCGGCATGGTACCTAGACAAACTATTGTCCATTGTTCTTGATCTACAAGGAGATATTCAATTTTAAGCTTCCAAAGCTCAAAATTCTGGCCATTGAATTTTTCAATCTCTATTCTCAAATTGCTCGCTATTATTTAACACAATATTTAGCACAATATTTAAATATTTCTAACTTATGACTCTCACTGTACCTAGGGTTTATCTCAGATCCAAGACTGTTAATACCAGCTCGGATACCACATGTTATGGAATACGACACACTTCCATGCTAAACCTAACATAAAAGAGGAAAATATATTTAATCAAGAAAGTAAGTGACACAACAATCAGACAGTACACTGAGATTTTACCCTGGAAACCGAAACAAAAAAAAACAACATTCCTTGAGCATTGTCCTCCTTGTAGTCTTATTAATTTAGAATAAAAGGTTACATGTCTAACCTTGGTCCACACATAAGACACAATCGATATCATACCTTCTTTCCTACACAAGAAAAACCATGTAGCCAATTCGACTTACACATACATGAAAACAACCTACATCTAAATATTTCTCTAAATATTTTCTATCATACGATTATATTTTCCAACATTACAACACACCTATTTATAGGATTTATAGTAGGAAAAACCCTAAATAAATGGTACCCAAAAATGGTTACAGATCCATGTAGATCATTGGCTACAAATCCCACGAATCTTGGGATTCTTTTACAGTTGACTACCAAGTGATATTACAATTGAATACCAGTCCGGATTCATTCGGTCTTTATTTGATCACCACATGCCTGCCTTTCGACCTCTTGTTGGTTGACCTGTTCAACTTTCTATCAATGCCTTTACCATGTCGAACTGCCTTGACCTTTGACTTCGAATTTACTCGATTGACTAACCATGATCTTCAACTTGTTTTCGATCCACCTCGAATTCATCTTTACCCTCTTGAACCACCTCTACCTTTGACTTTTACTGTCATTCGATACATCTCAACCTTCACTACAAATAATATAACAAACTAACATGGATTAGGTGTTGGGGGTCAATTAGGTTAAATTAAATAAGGAAATATTAAAAGGTAGTCCATTCTCTTTCATAATCCTCATTCAAGGATTATAAGAGTTGTGTCTCATCACCATAAGAGGGGTATAAGCATAAATATTTATTAAAATGTTAGAAAAACTACATACATACAATATCTATTGAAACTAGGGGTATTTTAAATGGGAAAATTGTAACCTAAGGATATTTAACAAAATAAATTTGCAAGGTATTCTTTAATATCTAGTGAAGTTGAGGGTATTGTTTAAAATTACACGAACACACATGATATGTCAGAAGTTCACTAAGTGAATTGATGCAGGAGCATCAGAGCCTTCCAAATTATGATTTAAAATTGAAGTCTCTGGAAGACTTGAGTCGTGGCTAGAGGGTGTGGTTTCTCCTGCATTCAATGCAAATTCTACTTCTGAAAATTTCTCAAAACTAGATTGATTATCCTAGTTGTTGTGTAATTGTTATTTTAAGCGTATGGTTAAATATTTAGAGTGATATGAGAGATATAGTAAGACATGCTATTGTTAGTGGTAATTGCAAGATTTAGGAAGTTTTTAGATGCATTGTGAACTCATTTTTTGGTTATATATTGTAATCCTACAAATATGTGAAGCCAACCAATTGAAGGAAGATCGGGCCAACTGAGGTGCCATGAGTGTTTAATAGAATAATAATTGAATGAAAATAGGTTTTTGATTTATGTTTCTATGTATTCCTGTGTTTGCGAGCATGGTTAAATTAATGAAAGTTCATTGTGGATTATTTTGTTATTCAATGGTTGGACTAGTGAATGGATTCATTTAATTTTTATGCAAAGAAACTGTTGTTGTTAGATTCATCACATGGTATGATACCTTTGTTGATTTAATAAGACATGAATGTTTGTTCATTTTCATTACAGAGAGGAAACAATCGCCATTATAAATGAAGTCACATGATGTGGACAAATCACCTGGTTGACATCTATGAGGATCAAATAACCTAATTACATCAATGATGAACTTGAGAAAGTTGTAGCGTAAGCCCAAACTTTCGATCAATGATGGATCAAGAATGGACACTAGTTCATGTTTAATTACTAGATCGTCAAGTCATAGTTGAGAACACAATGTTGAGTCTTATGTGCTTTTAGGGTGAGGTATGAATTAATAATATCACAATATGAATTTATTTCTTTTATGTCTGTTGGATTTGTTTGTTGTCACCATATTTACAAAGAAATGGGAATCTACTAATGTGTCTTTCTACTTGGGATTGAGTGGATTTCTAGAACTTATACTAAGCAGTCTCTTGAGTATATGATTTACTTTCAGAGGAAATTCTCCTTCAAATAATCGATGTAGGATTCTACTATGTAGCTGGATGCATTCCAAAAGTTTCCCTTTTCTACAACTTCCTTAGTCCTATCTATTTCCAAGGGTTATTTGCATCTCGTTCAAACTACTCCTTCTCTTTATATCAATGTCTTGGTTGAGACCAATTATTTAATAGGACAAACAACTAATATTTATAGATAATTTTACTGACACTAATGCACTGCATATAAATGATAAATCACATTTTATCATCTAAAAAATGTAACTGGTGTTTTCATAATGAATCTCAACATATTTTACTCAATAAATAAATATAACATGGTGTAAACACTTTTGGAGTAAGTACAAATAATAACACTCCCTCTTTACATGGAAAGTGTTTTTACCAACAAATATTGACTCCATTTACAACTCAACCAAACATAAAACCTACAAATATATACCTATTGCAGTCGCATGATATACCACTATCTACCAAACATCACTCTCAATTAAGAAATGACACCTCTCCTCCTCAAGATAATTGGAAGTCTCATGGATGTAGGAAACTAATGAAACATTAGTAGCATATCTCCTAGGTGGAATACTCATTCTCACTATAATTTTGAGTTCTCCTACATGCTCTTCTTCCTCTTGTCATGTCTAAGGAATCCATCTCAACTTCCTATGAGATGGAATAGTATATTAGGGTATGTACACATCTAATATCACGTTATATCATTTTGAATCTAAATCATCTCAAGTCTTTGAATCCATATCTAGAACAACAACCTCCTCATTCTTCTCAACCATTTAAGGAGAACACTATGAATTGAAATACCTCACATCCTCATCAAATATAACATCGCTACTCACCATACTCTTCCACTATTCCATAATATCGATATTGTATTCTATATAAGTATAACTATAATCATCAACACAATATGTTATCAAAACATATTGAACATCCAAATAACACTAATCATTTTTAAATCTAAAAGAACAGAACGCTAGATCCTAATAAATCATCCAAACTCGATCATTCATTAAGTCATCATCTATGAACAAAACCATTGGACACAACATCGTGAACTATTCATAACATCCTTCAATGATAATCATATCTCCATACAGTATGAAGTCAAATGGATTAGGCCTATCGAAATCACAATGACAAATAATTGTACAAGCTAGTTCCTTGATCCTGAAATATGAATCTTGTGAAACAAACAATAACATGTGTAGGGATATTAACAACCTATAACCATGAGAGTATCTTGCATGTACCTCAAAACCTCTAGGAATGGAAGAAACAAACTTAACATGGTTAACTCCCTCATCTCCAGAGAATCCTTTGGTAACTAGAGAAATATTCTCACCAAGGTCAACTCCGTATATCTAAGAGAATCCAAAAATCATGTCTCTATACTCTACAACACTCCCATTAGATACAAAAATAGAGCCAAACATTGAAATCTGTTGACCCCTCAAGAACCCATCAAGTTTCAAAAAAAAATTGGGATCCCACTTTTGTCAGTAGTGAGGATATGCTTCTTCCTTTCTAGTTACACATACACTTTTATTTATTTATTTACTTAATTCATTATTTGTTTCTTTTAATTCTTCAAGCTAGACTGGTTTTTATGCTTCACTTGTCAAGTTTTAATTTTTCCTTTTCTTTAGGTTTATTACTTAAAATACGATGATTTTTTTCCTTCTATGGTTCAAACTCTTTTAGTTCCTGATATCTAGATCAAGCCTGATCATAAAATCATGATATCAATTTCTTTATCACTCTTCCTTTACAAACATATCTTATATGGGATCCCTATTTTTCAATCGGTCATAATGCTCAAGTTCTGTCTCCTCCATTCAAACTCATTCCTTGATTTTTTTATCGGATCCAATCTCAAAATCAGGCCTACACTCATATAGTAAAGGATGGGAATTGATTTTAGAATTGTACGTGACTTCAAAATTGGGCCTTATTTTTAATCCGTTGATGTTACCTTGTCTAAATTTATAAATCAACACCTATACCCAAATCAAACCATATTGTCACTATTCATACTGACTATACAAAATTTCATATTTTTTCAATATGTTTTTCCTATTTATTTTATTTTCGAAACTTGTTTGATGAGCAGACCAAAAATCCAAAATTGGGTCCTCGTGTCACTAACTTTGTTTGGATAGGCCCCAATTTAGCTATCAGATTTGATTTCCTAATCATCCCTTCCCTTTACCAATGTAATTTCATGGGGTCTTGATTTCTTAATCAATCTTGATTTCCCAATTGGCTTGCTCGCAACTCTGTGTTTTCAGATGTGGAAAAATATTTTGTACTCTTCACATGCGTGAAAATCTTTTCACATGTGTGGAAACATATTTCCATACATTTTTCATGATTGAAGTCATTTTTTTAGAATTCGATTGCAATCGGGTCTTCCTTTAAATCTATTTAAGATATAGGATCCCAATTTCTCAATCGGTCCCAATGGTTAAGTTGGGTCTTCTCCACATGAATTTATCCATAGAATTTTTTATTGGACCCAATATCAAAATCAAGTTGTACTTATATAGTAAAGAATAGACCCAATTTTAAAATAGGTTGGATTCATAAAGTATGCTTCATCCAATTTCAAACTATCACACATGTAACCTTGTGTTTAAAATTTGAATTTCATACTTATTGTGTACATTTCAAGTTAACATTACATTAATGCATGTGCTATCTAAATTGTCTCCATGAATTTTGTGTCTATTTTACTTGATTTAAAAGGATGAGAAAGAGAAAAAATGGGCATACTTTGTGTGTCAATCCACTACTATAATCATGACATTATTTCCTTCAGATTTGGGTAGAACAATAATAAAATTCACTTCTTTCCAATGTTGACTTACTATGACCAATAATAGTAGGAGACCTAGGGTCTTGATTATCTCTTCCTTATTTTTTTTTAAGAGCACCTATTAAAGCACACAATTTTGAACATCATTTTTTATACCTTCTCAAAAAATTCTTTCTTGATCCTATGGCAATTTTTCAACAACCCTTAATGTCCTCCTATAGGAGAAGTGTAAAATTCCCAAAAAGATATTTTGTTTTAGTTGGGAATTCTTGTATAAATATGGGTGATCTTAATACTACAATAAATCATTCTTCCACAAAAATCTATCGAATGAATTTGGGTCCTCTTGTAGTTGTTGAATGGTATTTCTCCCCTTCTATCCTTACTTCTTCCACCCAATCATATTGTGAAGTGGAAATAGAAAATAGTAATCCCTATATGTCTTCTTCTTTCCTTGAAAGTGCATCTACCACCACATTTTATTTTCCTCTTTTGTAGATAATTTCAAAGTCGTAACCTAGCATCTTTGTAACACATTTGTTTTTCTCTTATAAATATAGTACTGTTTTTCCAAGAAGTACTTCAAACTATCATGACCTATTTTTAGTTTGAACTATCTTTCTATTAGGTAAGGTCGTCATTTCGTAACCACATGTAATATGGCCAATATTTCCTTTTCATAAATAATTTTGAGTAATTGTTTTCCTTTAACCTTTCTACTTTAGAAGGAAAGGGCCTTCCTTCTTGCATCAAAACTTCACCAATTGCTTTCCCTAAGGCATCACATTGCATAATAAAAAAAATTGTGAAGTCATGTGTGTCTAGTATTATTCTAGTATTTCTCTAGTTATATCATTGTTTCTCTGCCATTTCTATGCTAAAATATTTATGTTATGCATATTATTTTATATCTTGAATAATGCAAGTGGTATCAGAGCAACTTCCTTGACATAAAATTGTGGGTTAAATTTTTTTCAGGGTAGATATGTATTCTGACATATCAAAGCTATAGAGATCTATTGTTCAATGCATAAATCCATGGACGTGGAAGCATACATGCAGGAACTACAAGTGGTTTTTAAGCGCAAATATGTTGGCCACCCTTGTAACCCATGTCAGTACCCTTTCGAGTGGTAGAGAATTAGACAACACGTGTATATAGATCGACCTAGATATCATAAATCCCTCCATAGATAAATAAATCAACCACCTGACGACTATAGTGCCACCCAAAACAACACTCAGGAAGATACTCTCTAGTACCTAGGTAGTCGGTTAGTACGGCTAAGGGAACGATATAGCCTCCTTAGTTGGTGCCCTGAGATATTGGGTTGAGTTCTACTTTTTGACCCAACACGTATATCAAAGATCTATAACAAAAGAAAAAAGCGTGTCTATAAAAACCCTGAATATCCTATCCTTGAGGATGGAAACAAAAACAAAACAAACAGGATCTATTTCCACGCAATTGTGCCTTCTACATTCTGGTTGTGAAATTACTACTCATTTCTTCCTGTTTAGCATTTGGGAATTTTTTCACTGCATTATTTTTCATGCCGGAGTATAACTTCGCAAGAGTAAAAAAAAAAAATACTAGTGGTCCTACTGACACAATTATTTGGGACCTATCCCATTGGGTTCCTCTCTTTTCCAATATTCCAGTGATATCTATCATTTTTAACACATTTTTTGTGAACCCAACCCTTTTCTGGCACCCTTATTTGACTCCTATCCCATTGGATCCACCTTTTCTCCCTGATCACAGTGGTACCTATCATTTGAAACCCTTCTTCTTAGTGATCCCACCGACCCCTCCAGACGCCGTTTGTTTCCCCTATACAATTTTCCTTCCCATTTTTCGAAATGGATACCACCTGAGCCCAAGAACTCAATACCTTAATTTTTTACACCCAACAGAACAAGGAAGACATCAAGAATATCAATGACAACCTTATCTCAATCAATTCAGATATTCAAGTCCTCCAAGAACAATGTTCCCACATCAAAGACCTCAAATCCACCTTTGAACACTTCATGGGTAGTTCCCAGAACCCTTCCTCTTCTAAACAACCATCTTATTAGGATGACCATGAATCTTCCCATTACCAATTTCCTCATACTACCCACTTTTCTCTAGACCTCCTCCGTCCCATAATTAAGGTGAACAAATTTTATGGATCAGATCCCACAGGCTAGGTCACCCAAATGGAACAGTATTTCTCTTTGCATGGAATTATTGATGATTTAACCAAGCTTCATTATCATGTCCTACATCCATATCTAGAACGATGGAAATGGTGGAAATGGTGAAAAAAGGAACGCTAAGACTATGTTTCTTGGACACAGTTTGTGGCCAAAATTTATGACCGCATTGACTTTGACACCCACCATTTAGGTCGTTTGACCAAGTTAAAGTAGTCTGGGAGAGTGGAAGGATTTATTTCTACATTTGAGCACTTGGATTTCATAACAAAGGGTATGTGAGATGATCTATTTAGGGAATGATTTATCAGTGGCCTAAAAGATGAAATTTGTGTCCATGTTCTCATGGAACACCCCCATACTTGGTTGGAATCTACTAAACAAGCCAAGAAAACTCTCCTTTCCTCCTCGCCCTAAACCCACCAGTTATTCCACTCCTTCCACTCCCCTCAAGATCCATAAATTACCTATAGATGAAATGGTTTAACATCAACTCAAGGGTCTTTGTTATAATTGTGATGAAAAATATTTTCCCAGGCACAAGTGTAAGGAAAAAAATATTTTTCTGGTTATGACTGAGGATATTTCTGAAGAATATGTTGTTGTTTTGCCTGTGGAGGAACTACCTTCACCATATGATCTGACCCCACCATTTCATCCACCAGAGGTTGACCCAATGATTTCACTTAATTCCCTCACTCACTTCTCTACTCCCCAAACTCTTAAATTCATTGGTTACATAAAATATAAGAAATCCATCATCCTTGTTGACAGTGGTAGAACCCATAATGTTATTTATCATCGCATTTCCCAAGAAGTTAATTGTTACATTTGTGTCGTCAATAATTTTCAAATCATGATTGCCAATGGCATTTCCATGAAATGCGGGGGACAATGTGAAAATGTGGGACTCCAAATTGGTTAGTATCACCTGGAATCCCATATGTTTTATATAGACATGGGTGGTTGTGACATTGTTCTTGGTGGTTAATGGTTACACCTCTAGGGCCTAGGCCCCATTCTCATGGATTTTAAGGACTTAACCATGCAATTCCAATAGGAGGGACCAAAATATAAGTTCCAAGGAATCACAGTAAGCTCCACTGAGATCATCAATTCCCATCACATCGAAAATATCCTCAGAAAAGGTCATTCTAGCATTATATCCCAACTCCAGTCCATTCATGTTGTTGAGACACCATTTGTGCATGCCAATATCCAATCTACCCTCTTCTTCCATCAAGTTGTTTTTACCACTTCCAAAGAACTTCCCCCTTACAGTGGATTCCATGATCATTCCATCCCTCTCATCCCTGGTAGTCTTCCTCCCAATTTTTGGCTTTATTGTCATCCATTTTCCTAGAAGAATGAAATTGATAATATTGTTCAGGAGTTTCTAGAAGCAGGTGTTATCTGTCCCAGTACTAGCCCCTATTCTTCCCTCATGGTCATGGTACTCAATAAATAAGGTACATGGCACATGTGTCCTGATTTGCACGCCTTCAAGAAAATCACAATCAAATAAAAATTCCCCATTCCTATCATTGATGACCTATTTAATGAATTGAGTGGTGCTCAATACTTTACCAAATTGGATCTATGTTCTCGCTACCACTAGATCCATATGAAATAATAAGACATTCCCAAGACTGCATTTCACAGTCATGAGGATCATTATGAATTCTTGGTAATTCCCTTTGGATTTTTTAATGTGCCTTCCACTTTCAAAAGTCTTATGAATCATGTCTTCTGTCCTTTTATCCATCATTTTTTCTTAGTTTTCTTTGATGATATTCTCATTTATAGTAAAACTTGGCTATCCCATCCCTCCCATGTGAATCAAGTTCTCCATATAGTCCCTAAGCACCAACTTTTTCTTAGACAATCTAAATGTGTCTTTGGTGCCTTAGAAGTGGGATACCTGGGTTATATTGTCGGAAAGGATGGTGTCCGAGTGGATCCTAATAAAATTGAATCTATGCAGGATTGGCCTCGCCCTAAAAATATTAAGAGATTGCATGGATTTTTGGGTTTAATGGGATATTATAGGAAGTTTGTTTGGAATTATTGAAAAATTGCAGATCCTCTCACTTATCTCCTTAAAAAAAATGCTTTCACTTGGACTTCAAGTACATATCATTCCTTCCAAACCTTGAAAGATGTTATGTACTTGAACGTTGTCCTAGAAGTAACAAACTTCACAAAGACATTCATATAATTGGAATGTGATTCTTCTGGGAAAGGAATTGGAGCCATCCTCATGCAATATAGAAGGCCTTTAACCTTCAGTAGGAAAAACATTTCAGAGTGACATTTGGGCCAATTCATTTACAAAAAGTAAATTTTATCTATTCTGCATGCTATGTATATTTGGTGTCCTTATTTATTGGGTTAGCGATTCCAAATCAAAATTGATCATCAGAGTCTTAAGTATTTCCAAGAACAACACATTTCATCCCCAATGCAACAAAAATGAGTGACCAAGCTATTTGTATATTATTATCAGATCATTTACAATACAATAAAGGAAAATGTAGTGGGTTATGCTCTTTCCCAGAAATATGAAGAACATGGGTCCCTTTTCTCCCTCTCCTTCGTTGTACCAGATTGGCTCCAAGATGTTCTTCAGAAATGTCAGCAAGACCACGAACTTTATAGCCTACTCCACCAATTGCAAAAAAATTATTTAGTTTCTCCAGGGTACTCTTGGCACAATGAAGAGCTTCACTACAAAGTTTGTTTTTATTTATGCAAGAAATCACAACTTTGGTCCACAGTTCTTTTTGAACTTCATGCCTCACCCACAACTGGGCATTCAAGGTTTACCAAAACCTATGAACGTGTCAAACGTTATTTTTTTTGGGATGGTATGAAACACACGTTTGCACCTTTGTGGTTGAATGTGAGGTTTGTCAATGCGATAAGGGAGAAAATATCAAAGGTCCAGGAACACTCCAACTGCTTATGATTCCCCCTTCTATTTGATGAGATGTTTTGATGGATTTAATTGTAGGATTACCTAAATTGGGAAACAATTCATTCATCCTAGTGGTTGTATATCTTCTCTCCAAATATGCTCATTTTTGTTCTCTTCAACACCCATTCATATATGAAACAAAGGCTCAAAACTTCATGGATAATATATTCAAGATTCATGGCATGCCTAATTCTAT
This sequence comes from Picea glauca, assembly GCA_000966675.3. NCBI lineage: Eukaryota > Viridiplantae > Streptophyta > Pinopsida > Pinales > Pinaceae > Picea > Picea glauca. The sequence goes on from JZKD02S1001158.1 coordinate 1,718,552, forward strand.
TGTCTCTGACATAGACCCTACTTTCACCAGCAATTTTTGGCAAGCTTTGTTCAAGCTACAGGGCACCCTATTGCATCTCAACACTGCCTGTCACCCCCAAAAATATGGCCATATTGAAGTTTTCAATAATGTTTTGGAAACATATTTGAGGTGTTTTTCATGTGAGAGGAAAATTCAGTGGATTCAATGGTTACCCCTAGTTGAATGGTTGTAGAACACATATTACCATACAACTACTAACATGACTCCTTTTAAATAATTCTATGGCCAAAATCCCCCATCATTTCTCTCATATATGTCAGGGGTATCAAAGGTTTATGAGGTTGAAAAAAATCTTACATTTCGAGAGGCTATTCTTCATTCCCTTAAAGACAATTTGGTCATGGCTTGGAATCACATGAAGTAACAAGTAGATCAAGGTCATTCTGAACAACATTTTGTTGAAGGGGACCACATGTTTCTTCGACTACAACCTTATAAGCAAACTTGACTCAAAGTTGAACACTATCAGAAAATTGCACCTGAATTTTATGGTCCTTGTATAGTTCTTAAGCATACAGGATCAATGGCCTATCAGTTATTTCTACCTATTCATTCAAATATACATCATGTTTTTCATGTTTCCTTTTTAAAGAAGGTGCTTGGAACTAAGTTCCAAACTCAAAATAGTCTCCCTGAGTTCAATGAAGAAGGTTCCATATGGTTGCGGCCACAAGTAGTCTTGGTCCAACGAGAGCATCGTCTCCGTCAGCACACCATAAAGGAAGTGTGAGTCCAATGGAAAGATACAATTCTAGAAGATGCCACCTAGGATCCAACCACCCATCTATAACAATTCCCTTGTCTTAATCCTTAAGGACAAGGATATTCTTCAAGGTGGAGGGAATGTTAGGGACATAACCTCCCTAACCCCTCACATACGTAGAATAATATGATTCCATGTAATAAAGTCCAATATTAATAATGCCTAACAATAAGGAAGAATAAGTCAAATGTAAGAAGACCTAATAGAAGTTTTTTCTTCTAGAAGGATCTTCCTATACATTTTTCTTTTGGATAGATATATTTAGTATAAGTAGGAGTAGAGGTTATGAGAAATCTTGTCTTGGAGATTATTGTTATAGAGCTCTTCTCTGCTGGAGGTTTCTCCCTCTAAGAGGCAAGTGAACATTACTATTATTAAGGTAAGGTTCTCTTTCTAGTATTATTCTGGTATTTTTCTAGTTATATCATTGTTTCTTTGCCATTTATATGCTAAAATATTTTTCGTTGTGCATACTATTTTATATTTGGAATACTACAATGCATGGCTATGGTATGATTTGTAGTGATAGCCTACTTAATATTTTAAAAATCTTTGGTTCCTTCTCGAGTCCAACAAAATGCCTCCATTTTGAATAACACTATTAGAGGGGCTTCTAATTGACCATAATTCTTGAAAAACTATGTTAATATCCTATCAATCATAAGAATCCTCCAAGATTCTTCAAAATTTTGGGAATTGGTCATTTCATCATAGATTTAATTTTGTTAGGGTCCACTTTGATATCTTCATGAGATACAGTATGACACAAATATTCAATTTCTTGAACCCCAAAGACATACTTGAAAGGATTTACATATAATTATTTATCTTCCAATAGTTTTAAGACCATGACAACATGTTGTACATCCTCTTCCCGTTATTTGTTGTAGATTAGTATATCATCAAAACATACTAACACAAATTTTCTAAGGAACTGTTTGAAAATACAATGCATCAAGCTTTGAAAGGTTGAATTTGCATTAGTAAGGAAAAATGACATCACTAAAAAATCATGATTACCTTCATGTGTTCTAGGGCCATTTTTGGGATGTATTCTTGTCTCATTTTGATTTAATGATATCTATAATGGAGCTCCAAATTTCTAAATAAATTTTTTCCTTTGAATTCGTCTAGTAATTCATTAATGTTAAGAATAAGAAACTTATCTTTATTTTTAATTTTGTTGAGTTTCCTATAATATGAAAACGTACTCCATCATCCTTCCTTATTTTGAACCATCACCATTAGTGAAGAGAAATGGCTATGTTGAATGATTCCATCCTCTAAAATTTCTTGAACTATAAGATCAATATCACTCTTTTGAGAATATGGGTATCGTTAAGGCCTAATGTTAGGTCATACACTTCTCAGTAAAAAATTAATAACATGGTTATGATCTCAAGTAGGTGGAATACCCTTAGGAATCTCTCCAAACACCTTGGAACGATTGTCAATAATTTTTTGGAGATCCATTAGAGTAGAGGGTGTAAATGATTCAATATATAGGGAGCACAATTGTGAAATAACACCATGGTGTCCCTTATTTAGTTGTTTTGTTATGCTATTAGTGATTATCACTTTAGAGGGTTTCCCTTGGATACCTCCGAGTTCAATTTCCTTACCTTTTGAGGAAAATATCATGACAATTTCCTGGAAATTAAATGTCGTTGTTCCCAATGATTGTAGCCATTAGACCCCTAATACAACATCCACACCACCCATTTGGATTGAAATCATGAGACTATCAAGTAAATACTCCTCCTAGTGAGCTTAATACTATGGAACTCCCCTAAACAATTTATGGTGCCTCCATGTACAACCATTACTTAAAATTCTAGTGCTGGATATATAAATCAATTGAGAAGTTTCACTAATTTGTAATTAATGAATTATGGATACTACCATAATCATTCAACAATGTTACCTTTTTCTTTACGATATTTCCTTCTATCCCGTGGGTTTTCAGAGTACCAATTCTAACCAATTCATGACATGATATGGTTGGAGTAGTCACTTCTAGTTCTTGATATTGCTACGGTTCCAATTCTTTATATTCTTCCTCTTCAGATTCTATGTAGAATAATTTCTTCGCACCGCATTTATGCTCGTTACTATACATGTAATAATTGAAACATAATATTTTATCTTATTTCATCCCTTTTTTGAGGTGTCGAACTTATAGGTTGAGTGATATTAGGAGAGGGAAAATGGTTGTGATATACCCGTTACCAAAAACCCTAAAATATTATCTATAATACCAATTTGTAATGTGCAATCAATCAACAAATGAAAAAAAAATATTTGATATCGATCTGTGACGAACCTAATGCCTGGATACCATTAAATTCATGTATTCTAGGAAAATACCAATTTTTTTTTACCATTATTTAATTAATCAAGAAATATGCATGCAAAAAATGATCTCATGCAATATTCAAGAACATGCTAAATTAGTTATAGGAAAATTACCAATGCATCTGATAAATAAAACAATCCTAGTAAAATCAAAAAAGATATAATTAATACACAATTGAATATAAAATATAGATAAAATATCGAGATGAATTATATTTAAATAAACCAATTCACCAATTGGTTACAGACGTCGAGCATTCCACCCAACCATAGAAATTATTTTTCTATCTCTCAATAATAGGTCAGCCCGAAGCCAGGGCTATGAATCTGTAAGAATGGGTCCTAGGCCAAATTCTACTAAATAATAATCACGAGGAAGGAATTCTCTTCCAAGAACCACTCACGCTCACTGCCCATAGACCCTCATTCCCCAAATGCCTGTTCCACCCCAGAAGTATACACCTTCTATGTCACCTGGATAGTCCTTCGACTGCTAGCCTCCCTTGCCTTGGGTTACAACAACAAACTAGACCGGAAGTCTCCGGGCTCTGTGGCAGCTACAAGGTTCATTCCAAGAGTCCTCTCCTTCCTCTGCACACTCTCTCACCTAGAGAGAGATGCTCATAGGCCAAACCACCTATTCATCCAACCTCAAACACCCCTCTCTCCTAGAAAGAGTGTTTCACAGCCAATCACAAGTGATACGCAGTCCCACACTCCGCAGTTGCAATTACCCACGGAAATACAGACACCGTATTTCTCAAAATGGGTTTAGAAATGAAAAAATGGTCTCACAGTCACAGCTTCAGGATAGATGCTTCACGCACAAGTTCCATTTCAAATAGAGGATGCACACGGATTCGCAGAAACCAAACATTCTTTTTGGTTCAGAACAGAGGTGAATCTGGCTCTTTCGGAATCAATCACAGGCTTCTGGTTCAATACTGAGGTATATACGGGTTTTCTCAGAGCCAGACACAGATTTTTTTCGGATCACAGAGACGCATGAAGGTTCTCTGCAGAACTCGTGTCCGTCGTACTGCTCAGAGCTCATACACGCTCAAGTCGTCTAATCGAATGAGAGAAGGGGGGGGGGGGCTCTCACAGCTCACCCTATCCATTTTATTCACATGCACCAGGGTTGAAACTTGTCACCCTGGAAACTGCATGCGTTCCACCAGCACGCATCCCTTCCTCATGGTTAGGAACTTAGGATAAAACATGAAATGATCGTGCCTTTTGAAATAATATTAAAATATTATTCCCAAGGCTGAAGCCCAATAGGATTAACACTTATCCCCTTTTCTCACCTTCCAGCCCCTAATCCATTGCCTTCTCTGTGGAAGCTCAATCCCCCTTCACTCATTCATCGTGGTCAGTCTACACCTGGCGGTGTTTAAATTTTTTTATTAATTTTTTCTGCATGATTACATATACATCAATAGGCTCCTGGCCTTCAACACTTAGTCTCCCTGGGCTAACAAACACATAAGACACCAGCTTATAAAAACTTGGCTCACCAACCTATAAAACATAATTACAATTCCTTTCAGAACATGATTTACAATAGGGCTCAGCCTTGGGGACACTACAATCCCCCTCCCCTTATTTCTGCACTATCCTCAGTGCAACTTACACTGTCTCTGCAAGCCTTTCGAAATTTTCAAAAAGATGTGGGTACTCTGCCCACATAGCATCTGCATGCTCCCATGTCGCATCTTCAAGACCATACCAGGTCTAGTGGACCTTTACAAGCTCTATAGCTTGATTCTAGAGCTGTTTTCTTTTCTTGTCCAATATGCGCACATGATGCACTTGCAGGACACCTTCTGGTTCCACCTGAATCACATTCCAATCGATAACATGATTAACATCAGGTACATATTTCTTAAGAAAAGAAACATGAAAAACATTATGTACAGTCATAGATGCAGGTAATGCAAGCATCTATGCAACTGACACAATCCTTTCCAGGATCTCAAATGGCCCACAAAATCTTGCTACCAATTTGGCGCAACTTCCCAACTTCAGGGAACTCTTGTTAGTCCTCACTTTCAGGAAAACATGGTCACCCACTTTGAATTCTCTATGGGTTCTGTTACTGTCAGCATAACTTTTCTACCTATCCTGGGCAACTTTCAGATTTTGTTTAATCCTTATCATTTGGTCTTCCATCTCTTTGAGCAGCACAAGCCCAATCACTGCTCTGTCAGTTGGATTATCCCAGCTTACTGGTGTGTTGCACTTTCTTCCATAAAGTGCTTTGAATGGGATCATCTTCAACGATGTATGATACCCATTATTGTAGGCGAATTCTACTAAATGTAGGTAGTCTTCCCACCTTGATGGTTTATCCATCACATACATTCTCAATATGTCTTCTATTACTCTGTTCACCCTTTCCGTTTTAACATCAGACTCAGGATGATACGTTGTACTAAAGTTCAGATTCGTTTTGAATCCCTTGAACAATCCTTTCCAGAAATTCGAGGTGAATTTTGGGTCCCTATCAGACACAATTGCTTAGGAATTTCGTGCAAGCATGCAACTTCTTTTAAAAAGATATCAACAACATTAGCTTTCCTGTGGGTGGTTTTCATTGGAATAAAATGGGCAGCTTTAGTAACCTTGTCCACCACCACCATGATTGAATCATGTTGTTTGTTTGTTCTAGGTAGTCCGGTAATAAAATCCATTGTTACCACATCCCATTTCCATTCAGAAATGGGTAAAGGCTGCAGCAACCCTCCTGGGTGCCTATGCTCAGCCTTAACCTTTTGGCACTCCATACATCTGGCGATGTATTCAACAATTTTCTTCTTCATACCCGACCAAAAATAATGGCTTTTGACTGCTGCCACAGTCTTTTGATATCCAGGATGTCCAGCATAAGCCACATTATGAATTTCTTTTAGAATTTCCAGTTTCAATCCTTGGACATTGGCTACATACACTCTGTTTTTATATAGAAGTAAGCCATCAGTTCCCAAGGTGTAACTTTCCTTGGTCTGCGGTATCTCACATTGTTGTAGCTTTTCTACTAAACCTCTGTACTGCAAATCAGCATCCGCAGCTTCAAAATTTTTGTCTTTAATCTCAGTCTTATACATGCTAATGGATGTAGCATGTAATTTGTGCACTTTTCTGTTGAGTGCATCAACCACCTTATTTTCTTTCCCTTTGATATGCTTGATATCAAAGTCATATTCACACAGAAACTCCAGCCATCTACTTTGCCTGGCATTTAAAGTCGTCTGATCAAATAAATACTTCAGACCGTTATGGTCTATTCTCAACTCGATTCTTTTTCCCATGAAGTAATGTCTCCATTTCCTTAAGGCGTGGATGATTGTTGCTAGCTCTAAATCATGAGTGGCATAATTCCTTTCATGCTCTTTCAACTTTTGAGACTCATAACATATTACAAATCCCTCTTGGCTGAGAACTCCTCACAGTCCCTCCTTTCACTGATCCAGGTGGATATTGGTGGCCACCTACCTTCTCCAACTGGCCCAAAACATGTTTTTGGCAATTTTGGTAATTTACTATTTTTAGCAGTTTTTAACTTCTGGGGCCATTTTGAGGCCCTAAATGATGTTTTTTGAGAAAACGGGGAGAAACATAGATTATAGATCGATGTTTCTCACCCAAAAGTTTTATTTCTCGGATAGATATTTCCAACGAGCTATCATACACCTAAAACGAAGATCGTATGCAAAAGTTACAACCCCGGGAAGTTGATGCACCAACTTACCCAAACGAGGCCCACATGACTTTTGGCGCTTCATATCCCAAGGTTAGGTTTTTGGATGTCTAGGATTTTTGGCATTCCTTCTTATTGTAAAAATGCCTTTAGAGCCTCATTATAATCATCTTCTCACGAATGTGAGTAGCCTTCACATCTCTTCTCAGAGATAAGCTACCACCATTCTAGCGAGTCTTTCACTCTGTATTTTACAGTCTCTGTACATTTATTTCGTTAACAGAAATCGTGTATTAATGTATATCTGTGAATCTTGTTTTATTTCCGCTATATCTATGTTATATTTTTGTCTCTCTTGCAATATCTCTAAATATTTATGTGTTATATCTTCGCTCTCATTTCATGCCGAAAATAATCTGGATCAGTGGTATCAGAGCAAGCTGCTCTTGATCGTTTTTCAGTGCATGTCCCCGACAAGGTCTGAGTATAGAAAGTTGGGTCTCAAGATTGTCCCTCTTAAGGAAAATCGCTCTTGCACACCCAAGAAACCCTCAATAGAGAAAGAAAAGAAAAATGATGAAGCAGACGATCCTATTAGTCTGTTGCTTGAGCAATCTCTCACGCGACAAAGGGACGAAATGATGGAGAATTTTTCCCAGATCCTTCAACGCCTACCAATAGCATCGGGGGAATCTTCATCAATAAGCCACTTTGGAGGCACCTCACCTTTCAAGGTACAAGTTAATTTTGATATTCCCGTATTTGAAGGTCAAATAGATGCAGATGCCCTAGATAAATGGTTAAATCTGCTAGAAGGTT
>JZKD02S1001158.1:1730108-1751655 GCA_000966675.3 Picea glauca
AGCCTTAGTGCTCATTCCTTTCATGTCTACTGAACATGACTTAACCAATTCAGTGACCTTCCTTTTGGTTCCTGTGGCCAACTTCACTAGCCAAGACTTTTCATGTTTTCTTATTGTTAAATGAAAAGTTTCCACCACTCTAGGATCTATATAACTATGGCTAGCCCCTGAATTAATTAAAATAACAAGTGGTTGGTTGTTGATCGTACCTTCCACTTCAATCATGTGCGATTGAAATTTTGCTTGCTTGTTGTCCAGGGCTGCATAGATCCTCAACATTCTATTGCCCATATCCTCCACTGTTTCATCTTGCTGAACAGTATGGACAGTTCTCTCTTTATATTTATTGTGGGGGCAATCTCTATACCTATGAGTCCCTTTACAGCCCCAACACTCTGTAGGTGGCGGTCTTGGCATCTTCTCACTCCCTTCAACTTTATTGGGCTCTCTAAAAGATGACTGTCCCCAAGGAATTTTCTTGAAAAAGGGAAGCCTATTTCCCTTCTGCCTCTGTTCTTTCTTAAACCTCTTCTAGTCATCCCAAGCCTTACGAAAGGTAGGCTTTTCTCTTTGTTGTTCGTATAATCATTTCTCCCTTCTTATGGTTTCTTCCATGGTCTTAGGATTGTCATATTGAATCTTATCACCAATGGAAGGTGGCAGTTCACTCAGATACCTCTGAATTTTGACAGCCTCGTCTTTGATGAACGGAACATACTTCAGTAGTTCCAGAAAACTTTGTTCATACTCATCAATGGTCATGGTTCCCAACTTGAGTTCGAAGAACTCCTTCATCTTTCTGTCATAGTATCTTTTGGTCAGGTATTTCTTCTCGAAATACCTTTTAAAATACTTCCATGTGACCTCTTTCTCTCTGATGTGTTGCACCTGCACGAACTGATCCCACCACATGGATGCTTTTCCTTTCAGCTGGTACATTGCAATTCTTCCTTCTACATGGGAAGAATAATTCTATAGTTGGAAGTATTTCTTCATACCCAACAACAATGTTTCAACATCTTCTTCCTTATTATGTTCACCATCAAATGTAGGCGGTTTAATCTTGTTGATTTCCCCTTTCAATTCATTCCTTCCATATTTTCGGTGTGTTCTAGTAGGGGACGGGCTTGAACTATTGTGTGTCTCCTTGAAAAAATGCTTTGGTGAGAGACGATAATGTCTGCTACCACTCCTAAATCTTTTTCTCCTCTCATGGGTTCTGACACTTCTTGATCTTCTTGTGGCACTCTTTTTTTCCAATTTATTTTCTATTCTTTCCAGGCTCTTCAACATTTTTAAGTTGAACTCACCCTGCCAATCCCTGATTTTCATGAGCTTTCGGCTATTAGCTAGGCGAGCCTAGGCATCTTTCTGCAATATTTCAATGAGTTTAATCATGTGTTCTTCCTTAGCTGTCTCTTTTTCGTTCCCATTATAGTTTGTTCCTTCGACTCCCAGGTTGACATTCCTTCCCACCCTTTCGTCCTCTGTTTTGGAGGCAATCTGTACCTCTTTCAATTCCATACTTGGCGTCATTTTTCGGCTGTCATGACACTCACTGAACTCTGCACACGTGACATCCAGCCAACCGAAGTTTGTCAGGCCTTAACCCTTTAAGAAAAATTACAACATTCATAAGCCAACGTGAATAAGAAAAACATTTTGACTTCACAAAGTTTTATGAGCTCTATCCAGCTCTGCAAATTCTGGGACTTCAGAACTTTGGAATCTTGGTCCATGAAGATCCAACAGTTAAATCTTTATAACCAAAGTCACCCTTCCGCAACTCACAATATCGCGAGTTCGTGAGTCGAAGACCCTCGACTCATTCCCTCCAAGCACCGATACCCAATATTTGATACGGGTATGGCTCCCTCCTCGCTAGTGCCTGCTACACATGACTGTAGGCTAGGGATAAGTTCTAGCACTTCTTCACCAACTCGTGACTTTGCAAGTTGGAGTTTTGAGCCTTCGTGCTCCTCTTTTGCGAATTTCGAAATCGCGAATTACTTTATTCTTTGGGCCCACAACATAGCTATCGCCCTTCACCACAATGACATGTAGTACATTTAGGAGGGTCCATGTCACCTTCAGTGACATCTTCAAGTCCCACTACTCTCGCCTATCTTCTCGACTCACTGGCACATGGTACACACCCATGTGTCCACCTCCATTCCAAATGGAATCCCATGGTCAAATACTTTCAACGTTTCAGGGTTTCGGGCATTGGAAGTTCATGCACCCTACATCTCAAACTTCCATCTGCCAAAATCTTGAAATTATGGTTTACTCCTCCGTTGAATCAGATGATCAACTACCTTCCTACAATCTATGGTGTAGATAATTTCGACGTTTTGGGATTCCATTTGGAATNTTGAAATTATGGTTTACTCCTCCGTTGAATCAGATGATCAACTACCTTCCTACAATCTATGGTGTAGATAATTTCGACGTTTTGGGTTTCGGAGGTGTTCCCCTTCCTCACTTACCATCTCCCGACTTTGAAAAATCCAAAATGTTTTCGCGAATAACTCGAGCGTGACTCCGCCAGATCTAATGGTCGAGCCTTCCTCCTAGATCTACAACGTAGATCTTCTCGGGCTTTCAAGTTTTCAGGAGTTTGTGTATCTTGATCCCCACACTCCTATGCAATTCAAAAGGGATTTTAATCCCTACACACATTTTCCAGATACGACGGTCACGAGGGCTCACCTTCCCTCCCGAACCAATCCTAAGGCTCCAACACTGCTTGTGTGGAGTCCTCTCTCCCTGTGGCCATATACCACACCAGCTATGGTTTCACAATAACGTTATACCTCCTGAGCGTATAGGCATGGTCAAGTAACTCCTTGACACTCCAGACCATACCAGGGTCCGAAATTGGTCCTCCAGACACAATTTCTCCTCTCACCCTCGGTCCAAAGACCACTCAACTGGCCCATCTAGGCTCAGTTTCAAAACCTTGGCTCGGATACCAAACTGTAACACCACCTTTTCGGTTAACAAACTTTGCGGAAATATAACACCCGCTTTGGATTATAAAACAACATGCGTTTAAGCAAATGAAACACATTTAAACACAGAGTATGCCATATAAATTATTGCTATCTTAATTTTAAGAATGGCATTAACCATAATTCATCTGCACAATAGAATACATGATAAAATATAAGCATCACAGGCATGCAAAACATAACATTTAACATAAGTTGATACTTATCTTCAAACTGAGGTAATTCCACCAACCAGGTCCAAGCCTTCCACGAACCTCCCAGTCTTAGATTACACTTCTCATCATCTCAGCAGTACGTCACCCCTGAGCTGGGACTAAGCTCCACCCCCAAGGAAAGGAATCATAGGCTAGGCTGAGGTTACAAGGAAAACACACAGTCACGAGGAAGGAATTCTACTTCCAAGAACCACTCACACTCACTGCCCACAGACCCTCATTCCCCACATGCTTGTTCCACCCTAGGAGTATACACCTTCTCTATCACCTGGACAGAACTTCGGCTACTAACCTCCATTGCCTTGGTTTACAGCAACAGACTGGACCAGAAGTCCTTGGGCTCTGTGGCAGCTACAGGGTTCATTCCAAGAGTCCTCTCCTTCCTCTGTGCACTCTCTCACCTAGAGAGAGACGCTCACAAGCCAAACCACCTGTTCATCCAACCTCAAACACCCCTCTCGCCTGGAGAGAGTGTTTCACAACTAGTCACAAGTCATACGCAGTCCCGCACTGCGTAGTTGCAATTACCCATGAAAATACAGACACCAGATTTCTCAAAACAGGTTCAAAAATGGCAAAATGGTCTCACAGTCATGGCTTCGGGATAGAGGCTTCATACACAAGTTCCATTTTGGATAGAGGATGCACACGGATTCCCAGACACCACACAAGATTTTTGGTTCAAAACAGAGGTGAATCTGGCTCTTTCGGGATCAATCACAGGCTTCTGGTTCAATACGAAGATATACACAGGTTTTCTCAGAGCCAGACACAGGTTTTTTTCAGATCACAGAGACGCACGAAGGTTCTCTGCAGAACTCGGGTCCATTGTACTACTCAGATATCGTACACACTTAGGACATCTGATCAAATGAGAGTAGGAGGGGGCCTCTCACAGCTCACCCTGGCTGTTTTATTCACATGCACCACAACTGACACTTGTCTCCCTAGAAACTGCATGCATTCCACCAACACACATCCCTTCCTCATCGTTAGGAACTTAGGATAAAACATGAAATGCTCATGCCTTTTGAAATAATATTAAAATATTATTCCCAAGGCTGAAGCCCACTAGTCTTAACACTTAGCCCCTTTTCCCACCTTCCATCCCCTAATCCCTTGCCTTCTCTGTTGAGGGTCAGTCCCCCTTCACTCATTCATCGTGGTCGGTCTACACCTGGCGGTGTTTACAATTTTTTATTAATTTTTTCTGCGTGATTACATATACATCAGCAGGCTCCTGGCCTTCAACACTTAGGCTCCCTAGCCTAACAAACACATAATCCACCATCTTATAAAAACTTGGCTCACCAGCCTATAAAACATAATTACAATTCCTTTAAGAACATGATTTACAACACAGCGCGGCCTTGGGGACACTACAAGATGAGTCATTTTTTTTGAAACAAAATGAGCATCAATTGTCAATGTATCCACCACTACCATTATTGAATCATGTTTCCTTATTGTCTTTGGAAATTTACTAATAAAATCAATGGTTACTAGTTCCCATTTTTCTTAGTAATTTTCAATGGCTATAGAAAATCCGTTGGGTTTCTATGCTCAACTTTCACTCTTTGACATTCAATACATCTAGTAATGTAATCAACAACATCCTTATTAATTCATAGTTAGAATTATTGGCTTCTCGTTGCTGCAATTGTTTTTTCTGGTGAGTAGGATGTCTGCCATATCAAACATTATGCATTTCTTTTAATACCAAATTAATTAATTCTCTATAATTAGGAACATAAATTATGTTTTGTGCATAATTACTCTATCTTATTTCATCTTATATTCTTTGAATTTCTACTGTACATTTTCCTGTTGTAAGCTTTCTTTTACCTATAGGTAATGTTGGTTTATAAGAGAAACATATAAGATTATTCTCTCTAAATCTGAATTGTGCATACTAATGGTTCTAGAATTCATAATATGTACCCTTTTATTGAGTGCATCAAAAAATTTATTTTTGTTTTCTTTGATCTGATAGATTTCAATGTCCTACTCACTTAAGAATTATAGCCATCTTTTTTGTCTAGCATTTAAAGTTGGTTGCTCAAAAAGATATTTCAGACCGCCATGGTCTATCCTTAATTCAAATTTCTTCCCCATTATATAATTCCTCCACATCTTTGATGCATGAACTATGGAAAAAATATCCAAATAATGTGTGGGATCTATCCTCTCATGTGATTTAATATTTTTGGAATCATAACTAATGACATTTCCATTATGAATGAGGACTCCACCAACTCGTTCTTTCCATGCAAATGTTCATACCACAAAATTCTCATTTGGTTCAACAATCTTCAAAATAGGTGCACTAGTAAGTAATTATTTCAACAAATTAAAATTTTCTTCGCACTATGTTGTCGATTCAAACTTAATTACCTTCTTTCGTAAATACATGATGGATGAACTATTTTAGAGAACCTTGCTATAAATATCTTGTAGTATCTGACTAATCCCATGAATGATATAACTTCTGAAACATTCTTTGGTACTAGCCATCCTCTAATGGCTTCAATATTATTTGGATCTACTACTATATCTTCCTTTGAAATAATGTTCCCCAAATAATGGGTCTACTTTTGTTAAAAATAACACTTTATTAGCTCGAACTATAGTTGATGTCCCTTAGAACTTGCAACACCAACCTCAAATCATGTTCATGCTCTTCCTCAGACTTAGAATAGATAAGTATGTCATCCAAGAACATAATAAAACACTTATCCAAATAATTTATGAATATGCCATTCATTAAGAACATAAATACAATTTGTGAATTGGTCAATCCAAATGGCATTGCTACCAATTCATAATTTCCATACCTGGTTCTAAAAGTTATCTTACCGATATCTTGTTTCCTTGATTCTCACATGTGATATCCTAATCTCAAGTCTATGTTTGAAAATCTATTTTCTCTTCTTAGTTGATCAAAGAGGTCATCAATTCTGTGTATAGGGTATTTTTTCTTCACAATGGATTTATCTAGTTGTTTAAGATCAATGCATAACCTAAACGTTCCATGTTTATTGTTAACAAAGAGTATTTGTGATCCCCCAACGTGAAACACTTGGGTGTATGTACCCTTGTTTTAGCATTTATTCCATCTTCATTTGTAATTCTTTTAATTCTGGAGTACACAATTGGTAAGGATTGTTTGACATTAGGGAATCTCCTCGTACTAAATAAATAGATAAATATATATCCCTCTTTGGTGGGAATGCTGGTATTTCTTGAAATACATCCTCAAACTCTTGCAATACTCAATAATATTCAAGACTTATCTTGGTATTTTCTGTCTCTTCTACATGAGATGCATACAATTGGCATCCTTTCCTAAAACATTGATTCAGTTGTAAGGATAAAATATCCCTTATGGAAATGGGTCTTGTAAATCCTTTCACAATGCTCTGTTTTCCCTCTTGATCAAGACATGAAAATTTCATGTTATGTTAATCTAGGACAACATGATTCTTTTCCACCAAATCCATTCCAACTAGGATTTTATAAGATCCTAATGGTATGATATTCAAATCAATATTAGTACTTGCTCCATTCATATTTATTGGACAATCTTTCATAGTCTCATTGATCCTTCGTTTTGTTCCAATGGCTAGTTGAACCAAGCATGATTTTTCAATCTTATGTTTCTTCAAATGAAATATGTCCACTATTTTAGGATCAATTTAACTATGGGTTTCTATTGAATAAATTAAAATAGCAACACATCAACTAATTATCTTACCTTTCACTGTAATCATATGGGATTTGTGTTCTTATTATTGATCTAATAGTGTTGCATATATTCTTGGAATACTTCTTCCCATGTCTTCTACTGTAGTATCCTCTTGGATGTTGTACATGTTATGTTCTTTACATCCCAAACATTTTATTTCTTGTCTTCCCATTTTTCCCAAGGAGACTTGATTCTTGGATTCATTCTTAGTAGGATAATCCTATGGATTTGTATTAGGATTTTTCTGTTGAAAGGAGGTTTGAATCCCTTCCTTTTGTAGTCATATTTCCCCTTCTTCTTATCCTTCTAAGACTTTTCCAAAGATTTCGTGCCATTTCCTTTCTCATGTAGGTACTTATCCTTTCTAATGGTCTCTATCAAAGTTACAGGCTCATCATATTTAATCTTTTCTTTCTATAAGTATGACATTCCACTTAGAAACCTGTGTATCTTCACCTTTTCACCATTGATAAATCCCACATACTTCAGAAATCCAAAGAACGTATTTTCATATTCTCCCATGGTCATTCTCCCCAACAAGAGTTTAAGGAAATCTTGAATCTTCTTGTCATAATAGTTCTCTGAAAGATACTCTTGATAAAAATATTTCTAGAACTACTTCCAAGTGATCCTACTCTAATTAATGTGCTCAAATTTCTTAAATTCATCCTACCACATAAAAGAAATTACATGCAAATGTTATGTAGAAATTATGGCTTCTAAGTTAGATGAGTAATTTTGCAACTAAAATAACTTCCTGAATCCAAGAATCCAGGCTTCAACATCATATTTCCTTTCTCTTTCACCATCAAATGTTGTTGGCTTAAACATGCTAAGCTCTCCTTCCAAACACTCCAACTCATATATTCTTCTTTGGTGTCTAACAAGAGACACTTATGGACTGCATCTTGAATATTTAGATGCATAAAAATTCATAGTTGAGTAAGGAGTGAATGATGTTATGCATTTTACTAATATTTCTTGACTTACTAGGTCTTATGTAGTTTTTTGTTCTTTCATTGCTTTCGCCTTCTTCCTCGTGTCTCAAGCCTGATCCATCCTTTGCTTACCTTTCCAACTAATTGAGGATTGGAATCATCTAAGATTTTTTTTTTCTTCTATCGTTCTCTCATTATATTCTCATTTTCAACTCTATAACTCTATACTTCCATTATCATACTTCTCATAGTCTCTACCAATTCTATTGGTTGCACTCTACTCCTATGTCAACATTATCCACACTGATATTTTGGCCTTTCAATTATCCCTCATGATTGAAGGCTCCATGTGCATCCTCCATGACTCTGATATGAAGTATTGTGCTTTAATTTATCTTATTATACCTCTAATTTAAAAAAAATGTGCAAACAATCATTTTTGTTAGAATTATATATATTATATATTTTTTCTCAATTAATATTGCAAGTCCTTTTTCTTCTCATTTCATCAAGAATTATATAAAGTTTCTTCAAGTTATAATAATTACAAGTTATTCTCCTTTGCATCATCTTTCCAATTACTATTCTTATTCCCCAATTGGTTCTTTGAACGTAAAGTTATGGCTTCCTGAAAAATCCATTTTCACTGCATTAGTGCAGTTTTTCACTGGTGCAATTTTACTTGAAGGACAACTTCTGTCAACTGTAGAATAAAATACATAAATAAACAAGAAAAATTATACACATGACAATGATAATGATCATGATGGTTAACACACAACAACCTTCATATTCTCCATCTATTTCTCTAATAATAATCTACAACAATATGGAATTTGCAACTTTGTTCTTTTCACAATTTTTCCAGACTTAAAATTTTTAGCCAAACTCATTATCTCTCAATATAGGAACTTATGGAAAAATGTCATTAAACCAAAGTTGTATATCTTAACGAGTTTTTAAAATCTTCAGTAAATTTTGTTTTCTAGTTTTGTGATGTGGGATCCCTTTTCCTCTAAAAAATCTCAAAAATCCCCAAAAGGTGTCCTGGAATAGTGGATTATGTCCTATTAGCATCCCCTTTACAAATCTATTAGACTTTCTCCAATTATTTTAGTAGTTATTTGCATGCCTTCTTTTTGGACTCTCTCCAAAAAATCCCACTTAATCTGGATGTCGGTCACTAAATTGGACCCAAATATTTAAGAACAATTGTTTTGAACTTTCTGGAAAATTTATGTAGAAATGGCCAATGACCCTCTTTAGCACTTTTGTAGAAATATTGACTCCTGAGAAAAGGCATAAACATTTACCTCCATCTGATATATTTTTCTGAAGTTATGTATAAAATAGGATTTTATTTATTTATTTTCTATTTTTGAAACATAGGAAATTGTTTGCATATGTGGAATTCGTTGACATGGATGTTGATGTGGCACCACATGTCCACATGGAAATGTGAGGGGATGCCATGTCACCCCTCTTACCACCAGGCCTACCTTGTTATCCTCCCCATCTATTTCTTCTTCCTTACCTCTATCTTCCTACTTTACCTCTATCTTTAATACATATAAATAAAATAAATTTGTAATAGATATGGGACCCGCCCATATCAACTTCCATATGGAACCACTGCAGTGGCCCATGTAAGTGGTAGGTTCCAAATCCACACCTTACCTCTAGTCCACAGCCCATCCCTGCCCTATATATACCGATAGATATTAGGGGATGATCAAAGGTCCACAACGATTTCACATTACAAAATTACTCGAGGGTTAACTGATCTAGGTGGATATTGTTGGCCAGCCGCCTATTCCAACTGACTGCTCTTGATAATTTTAGCTCAACACACTCTTATGTACTTATTTGTAATTGTGGATTCTACACTTCTGGGGATTTTTTAATCCCTACACATCTTCTAGGTGGATATTGGTAGCCTCCCACCTACTCCAACTGGCTTATTTTGGAATTTTTCAGGTCAATACATCTTTATGTACTTCTAGGGTTGGTTTGGGGCCCTAAAATGTTTTTGTTTGGATTGCCATAGTCAAAAAATAGATAGAGTTATATTTTGATGACATAATGTTTAGTTCTCAGAAAGGCCTTTCCAACGGGATAACATGCACCTAAAATGGAGGTCGTATGCAAAATTTACAACGTCGGGGAGTTGAGGTACCAACTTACCCATCGGGGCCCTCATAACTTTTGGCATGTCATCTCCTAGGATTAGGTTTTGGATGTATAGGGTTTTGGAATTCATGATTAATGTTAAAAATGAATCTAGAGCCTCATTGTAATCATTATGCTCAGAAGAATGTGTATGGAAACCATTCAAGCAAGTTGTTTCAGTTCTCTAGATTTAGAGTTTCAACCTATTTAATTTATTCAATAGAACTTATTGTTCACTGGATACCTGTAGTTATTCTACATATCTTTGTGTTATTTTATTCATTATGTTATTCATTTCGTTCCTCTCATAAATCTGGGTCAGTGGTATCAGAGTGATCTTCTCTTCATTTATTTTTCTTCATGCATGTCTCAGACAAGATCTAGGTACAAGAAGTTGGGACTCGAACTAGTTGAGCATTTTCCAGATCAGTCGCATCGATCCTGAAAAAAACCCATTGAGGATGAAAAAAATATGATGTAGCAAGAGATCCTTTTAAAATGTTTCTCGAGGAATCCCTTTCACGACAAAGGAACTAAATGATGGACAAATTTGCACACATCCTTCAACGGATACCCACAAGAGACACATCTTCATCAAGCGGCCATGCAACCCATTTCAAGGTATAGGTAAATTTTTATAGTGCATTATTTGAAGGACTAATACATGCAAATGTTGTAGATAAATGGTTGAATCTTCTCGAAGAGTATTTTTTGGTCCACAATTTTTTCGATAGGGAAAATATTACTTTGAGCAAAGGGCCATAGAGAAATATGAAATATTTGTGGTTTCCCTCATTTGTGATTCCTTCAAGGATGCCATTAAAGAGAAATATTATCATGTTGGAATCTATGAGGACGAGTATACAATATGGAACACCTTGTGTTAGGAAAGGGACCAAACAGTACCACATTTCACCAATATTTTCCATACCCTATGCACCAAATTAAGTATCAAAGAATCTGAACAAAATTTGGTGCTCAAACATTGCACTTGTCTGCATAGATACATTAAAATAGAAATGGAGTTTCTGGACATCGCATCATTGGGTACGAATTATAGATATGTTGTCAATATCGAGCATAAATTTAAGCAGAAAAGGAGAGAGATTGGATCTACAAACTCCTCATAGCTGAAGTAGGGAAAAGGTGGCTCCAACCCACAAAACAAGGGATAGAGAAAATATGGCCACTCTCAGGACAACCAGTCCAAGCCGTAAGACAATAATGGTAATGAGAAGTTGAATAAGGATATAGGAAAATGGTGTGAATACCATAAAATCCCTTGGCATAACACCAAATAATGTCGCTCCAAGAAGTCACTGGAAACCGAGCTAAAAGATTATGAGACAAAGGTAGATTCTGACTCTGAATCAAATCCAGGAGGAGGGAAGTGAATTATCGATGACATACTCAGTGCCACAATCACTACCACCAAATTCTAGCCAAGCGAACTAGAAGAACTAGAGGAAGGGGAACACCTCTTTCACTCACAGATGTGGGTAAAGCTGGTGCAACTTCATTTCATTATCGATAGTGATAGTCAGAAAAAACCTGATCTCATAAAAGGTTGTCAAGCGGCTAGACATGTCGATAACATTGAACCCACAACCCTATACCATCGATTGTCTTCACTAGGGAATATATCTTCGTATCAACCAATAGTTTCGTCTTCCCTATGACATCAAGCCCTTCAAAGACAAGGTATTGTGTGATATTTCTCCCCTTGAATTTTTTTATGTTCTTTTAGGACAACCATATTCTTGGAAGTGACATGTTGTGTATTAGTCTAGACCCTACAATGTTATTATTACTTTGGGTAGACAATTGTACATGATACTAGACGTAGCGCCACCTACCATTATTTCTTTAATCTCTGTTAAGAAATGCAATAAGTTCATTTCATATACCGGTAATTCCATCTTCTTTGTGATTCATACTCATAGTAGGAAGAAGGTCGCTGCTACATATTTGGCCTCTACAAAAAGCCTCTCTTTACAACAGAATCAAGTGGAAATGATCACAAAATATTATAGATACATCTTCTCCTCACTCATCGAGGTACTGATGCACTGCCAAGTCAAGAATCCAATTGATATAACCCCCGGTGCACCTATGCCTAATGGACTAGTATATCGTCGTTCACTGATGGAAAATGAAAAAATAAAGCGTCAGATCCAAGAGATGCTTCAAAAGGGGCACATCAAACCCAACTCCTCCCTTTGCAGAAGAACAATTGTACTAGTGCAAAATAAAGACAGGACCTCGTGAATCTGCATTGATTAAAAATAATTAAACAAAATCATAGTTAGGAATCGATACCCAATTCCTTGAATTGATGACCTTCTTGAACAAATCAAGGGGCAAAACTTCTTCAACAATATTGACCTAAAGTATGGCTACCACCAGGTTCCCATCAAACCAATTGATGTATGGAAGACAAATTTCAAATTTAAAGAAGGTCTCTTCGAATGGTTGGTCATGCCCTTTGGATTAACAAATGCACCATCTACTTTCATGAGGTTGATGGATGATGTATTGAGGCCCTTCAACAAATATTTTTTGGTGGTATTTTTGGATGGTATCTTCATATTCGACTGAACTTGGGAGGAACACATGCAACATATTCAACGGGTTTTGAGCACTCTATGGGAGCACAAGCTATATGGTAACTAGGAAAAATGTTCTTTGGAATGAACAAAGTCCAATAGTTGGTCTACATTATTGATGAGAATGGGGTACATGTGGATCCAACTAATATACAATTCATTCGTGAGTGGCCATACCCGACCACATAATTGAGCTTCCAAGCTTCTTGGGACTTGCCAACTTCTATTGATGGTTGATGTTGGGATTCTCTCATATTGCATGGGCCCTCGACCAAGTGACTAAGGGAAGTGGTAGGGAAAATTTCTCATGGGGGAAGGCACAACAATGAAAATTTGATGATATGAAGCATGTCTTGTTCTCATCTCCAATCCTCTCCTTGACGGATCTACAACAACCATTCAATATTGATACTCATGCATCCAACTATGTTGTAGGCACATTTCTCACTCAACATAATCATCTAGTAGCATACCATAGTGAGACACTCTTAGATACTGTCGAGAAATACCCCACCTATGACAAGGAAATGTATTCCATTATACAATCATGTTGTCAATGGAAACAATACATTTTGGGAAAGGAGATAATCATCCAAGCTGATTATAAGCCTCTGTAATTCATACAAACACAGGGGAAGTTGCAGAACCATTTCCATCAAAAGTGGTCCACCTACCTACAACAGTTCCATCTCAACATCAATTATAATACAGGGAGCACAAATTGTGTCATTGACTACCTCAACCGACCTCCCGTGGTGACACTCACCACCATGCTTCATTCCTATGGGAATGAGGCATTTAAGTGCCCCCAACTTTATCAACAAGATCCAAACTTCACCACCACCTATCATCGCTTGGGTACAGGTGTGAATGTCACTGATTCTCACATTCAATAGGAACTATTATGCCATATGGGCCATCTCTTTGTTCCTGCAAGAGAGCATGCAAAGATAATTTGGGAGGCTCACTATAGTCAGATGGAAGGAAATTTTGGCATGGAGAAAACTATGGTCATTCTACAAAAACATTTTTATTGGCCAAAACTTGAATAGGATGTCAACAAGTATATCAAATATTTTACTGCATGTGCCATTATCAAGCTATCCATGAATAAAAAAGGATTATACACCCCTCTTCATTCTCCCGAAAGGCCTTTGGAATCCATGTTGATGGATTAAATGTCTAGTCTTCCATCCACCAGGCAAGGCAATGATTTCATACTTTTGGTGGTTGATTGGTTTTCAAAGATTGTCATTCTCACAGCCTAGAAGAAGAGCATCATAGTGGTAGATACTTCCAATCTCTTCTTCGAACGGGTGTGGGTACATTTTGGGATACCACAAACCATCACCTCAGATCAGTATAGCTAGTTCCTCAACACATTTTGGTCGAGTCTTTGGTCACTGTTGGACACCAGTCTCACTAAATCCACTTCTTTCCACCCCCAAACTGATGGTGAGATGCAGGTATCTAATCATATGATTATTCACATCCCACGCATGTACAAATCTAAGCATCCATTTACATGGGATGCGAGTCTTCCCAATGTTCATAATAGCTAAAAAAGGCTCTCCATATCTTCACTGGACATAGCCCATTTCAGGTGGGGCTGAGATTCCAACCCTTGGGTCCCATTAATGTTTGACTACCTCTTTCAACCACACAGGAAGAATCCTCCCATGTTCATTCTGCGGCTGACAAAGCCACTAGATTCATTAAGTGGATTCATCACATCCGCCAACATGTGCATCAGATTTTGGAGAAATCCAATGCTAAGTACAAGCAACACGATGATAAACACCGAGTATCGCACCAGTTTGAGGTGGGAGACAAGGTATGGTTACATTTGTAGAAAGAGTGCCTTATAGGGCCCCATCGAAATCTCCGCCCACTTCTCTATGGGACTTACACTATCACTGAGGTTGTGGGTAGAAATGCTTTTGAGCTCAACACTCCACACTTCCTTGGCTTGCACCCTGTTAGTCTCTAATTTTTTCTTTTCATTTTGTGAGAAAATTTAATCCCAAAACCTTCCTACTTGCACTTCATTATGTACTTCAAGTTGATTTTTGATCATTTTTTTTAGTGTCTTATGGTTTGCATTTCAATTTTTGAATAATTTATTTAAGTTTGGAGTTGTAAGACATGGTTTTAAATGATGTGTCACTTTATATGCCTGTTTGAACTTTACAAATTCAAATTATGCTAAGTCATTAATAGTGCTACGGGAATAGCCTTATTCTCATAGTGCAAAGATAATCATGCCTTGATATGTTCCTGTCACCCAGATTTCGTTATGATGACACAGATCGTGGTTTGAGAGTTTGCATCTGTCCCCCAATAGCTTTGGAATCATTTCGTGATTAAAACCGTTACATGACCAGATTTCTCTATACCCGCAAAGGAATTATTTCAAATCATCCAATTCTCAACGATCATTATATTGAACCTATCATTATATGTCTGATTTTTCTGAATTTTAGGTGTAGGTATTTTCTCAAAAGAACGGTTATATACTAACAAATTGCAGGTGGCAAATTTGGAATCCAAATCATGGTAAGTTATAGCATTTTGTTTTGAATGGCGCCTAAGAGGAGCGGACAGGTAGTCAGATTAGATACCGAGGGTACTGAAATCCTCGAATCTTATCCTCGGATCACTCAAAGGTTCAGAGATGTCGGGTGGTTTGAATTCCTTACCACTTTTCAAGGTTACAATGAGAAGGTCTCCATGGAGTTTTCACTGAACTTTGATGGTTATGAGGTGGATATCAGGAAGATGTTGATGCTGGTGATAGAACAGACAACTGTTAAAGCTTACAGAATGGTGGTTGGAGGAGAAAGATGGTGGAAGAAAGAGCATGTGGTTACAGATTTTGTCAATCAATTCCTGCTTCCAGATAAGAAAAATATAAATTGGAGAAGGGGAGTTCCTTGTAGCTGGATTAGACCTAAACGACACACTTCTCTAATCGTTATCCATAGGTATATCACCTACAAAGGTAGATTTTCACTAGTCTATATCTACCACATTAGGATATTAATGCATCTAAATGGAGATTATCCCTTAAATATACCTTACTTCCTACTCAAAAGATTGACAAAGATGTCAAAGAGAGTGCAGTTACTCTCCACCAATGGAAAGATCAGTCTATTTCATCAAGTCTTAATTAAAAATTTAGTTATGTCTGCTTTGAGAGAATTACAGAAGCCCTGGAGTTGGCTCATGCAATCTTTAAACCCTAACACATAGTCCAACAAATAGAAGAAAGGTAAAGGAAAAAATACTGTTACACATAAAAAAAATATTTCAATTGATGAAACTCCTATTAAAGAAGAAATGCCTAATATCTGGGTGACGAGGAATAGCAGAGGTAAAATACCTAAGTTGGATCTAGAAATCAAAATGTTTTATGAGGAAGATGTTAAAGGGGAAGAAGATTCATATGAAGATTTTAATACTCAAACTACAGTCAAGCATGAATCGCCATCAACTAGTAAAAGGGGCGCTGCAGTCAAAAGGACAAAGGATAAAGGTGTGTCTACGTCTCAAAAACCTAAAAGGAATTCTAATAGGGTTACCAACAAGTATAGATTGAAGTCGAAAGCCATGTTTAATCCATCAATCAAAGAAGAAAATATCATAGTTATAGAAGATCACTTTGAAGATGCTGAGGAAGGTACCAGGAAAAAGGCAAAAAGAACTCCATTGCTTAAGAGACCAGTAAAAAAAGGTAAACAAATGTTTTCATCATCTACAGGACCTGTAACGAATGCTACATCCAGATTAGAAAAAGCTAAAGAAATTTCTAAAGGTATCAGTGAGATTCCTGAGAATAAAAAGGATTGACTTGTAGACTCATATCACATATCATATGTGTCCAAAGCCATGGATTCAACAAGTTATGATGAAGAACATAGCTCGGGATTGGTTTCTAAATACCAAGTTAAAGCAAAAGAACCCAAAGTTGCCTTAAATCTGAATGAGCCTGCACCTTTTGAAGAGTGCTCAGAATTCAGGGTTAAAATCATAACTAATAAAGAAAGGATCAAGGAATTCTAGAAAACAGTGAGACAGTTGAAGAAAGAAAAGGAAGAAATAGAACAATGGAATGCTCGTCAGCAAGAAAGGATTCAAGGTTTAAAAAAGAATAAAAAAGAGAAAAGGGCATTTCTCAAAGAACTCAGAGAAATAAACTTCAGACTCTATTTGCACAATGTCATGATTAGCACAAAACTCAAACAGAAAAATGCTAAAGCTACTCCTGTGATTATATCCTAAAGGTTTCATGAAGATTGCTACAATCATAATTTTAATGTTTTCCAAGAAATATTACAGTGTCTACTCATTTTTGGCCTATGAAATGCAAAGACCTCGAACTGTATGACTAGATCAAACTAATCGTTGTTTTGTAGGATCAAATGTAATGCTGGCAAGATCATACAATATCAAGCTATCGAGCAATGATCTATTTTTGGATTGTAAAAGCTCTTTTTGAGTTAACTTCTCTAGTAGATAGATACTATTCAAATCTAGTCATTAAAGGTACACTAGATGATAGAATCTGAAGGTTTTATGGATAGCTTAAATAGGCAGAGGAAGGACTATGTTAGGGTCGAAAAATTGGAGATCCATAGGACCTTTTTGTGAAACTCCTTGTAAAGGCATTTATGTTGTATTTGACACTTAATAGCAAAGGAATATGGATGGTTAGACACTCTTTTATACTCTGTTTTTCTTTCTTCATGCTTGAATTCATTATTCAGATTGCAATGCTTTTGAATATTGGTTGTTAATTAATACAATGAAAAATTTACTGTGGAAATTATTTTCAAGTTTTGATATCAAGTTGATTGTCTTGTTTCTTTATGATATTATGAGACAAGAATTTATGTGAAGTTGACAAATTGAAGGCTTCATCTTCTCTTTTTCTTATTGGTTTAATCCATCTATGTGTCAACCTTTTATTCATTCAATGGGATATGCTATGTTCTGACCTTGATTTTCATGTTATGTTATAAATTTGAACCAGTTTTCAACCACCTTATTCAAAAAACCAAATTATAAAGACTTTATAAACACTTTGCAATAAACTGATGATGCCCTAGCTTTCCCTCTCACAATCAAGTGCAACTTTAGGGACTAACACACCGAATGTTCAATGTGGACCTTCTTCGGCCATATTTTACACCATTATTGGACAACTCAGAGATCGTAGAACAATTGACACCAACAGATCTCAAACCTGACTTCATGGAAGAGGCATCCATTGATTATATAGTGGACACACAGGTCAAGGGAACTCACTAACAGAGGATCCAACTTTATCGGGTTGTCAAGGCAGGGCAACTCCTACACCGAGGCAAGTGGCTCACCCAAGGCTAAATTTAGCAGAAGTTTCCTCACCTAATAGGGGCACTCAACACAATGGAAATCACTACATCCTAGGGGGGAGGACTAATCTCGGTGGATATTGGTGGCCACCCACCTATTCCAACTCGCTCCTTTTGACAGTTTTAGTTCAACACATTCATATGTACTTCTTTGTAATTGTGGGTTCTACACTTTCAGATCTTTTTGAATCCCTACACATATTCTAGGTGGCGATTGGTGGTTGCCCATCTAATCCAAGTAGCTTATTTTGTAATTTTTCATGTTAATACATCTTTATGTACTTCTAGGGTTGGTTTGGGGCCCTAAATAGTGTTTTTTCGATTTTCACAGTCAAACTGTAGACAGAGTCAGAGTTTGATGGTAGAATGTGTATTTCTCTAAAATAAATTTTCAACAGGCTATCACACACCTAAAATGGAGGTCGTATGAAAAAGTTACGGCCTCAAGGATTTGAGGTACCAACTTACCCATCGGGGACCACGTAAATTTTGGTGTTTCATATCCTAGGGTTAGATTTTTGGATGTCCATTTTTTTGTCATTCATGAGTAATGTTGAAAAGGTCTATGGAGCCTCATTATAATCATTCTTCTTAGATGGATGCATGTAGCATCCACATATTTTCTCAGAGATAGCTACCACCATTCGAGCAAGTTGTTTCGGTTTTGTAGTTTTACATTTTCAGCCTATTTTATTTATTTAATAGAAGTTATTATTCACGGGATATATGTTTTTTAATCCATATCTATTTGTTATTGTATTCAGTCTGTTATTTATTTCATTCCACTCATAAATCCATATCATTAACATCCCTCTGTGATGTGATACCAAAAAATATCGATGAAGTGTGGTGTATTCTCATTGGTTTTGCATTGCCAAAAAATATTTCAAAATATCCATGTTAACCATGCGATACCACTAACTTCCAAGCTTCAATAACACTTGTGGTATTAGGTCATTTCTCCACTGATAGCCTCACCACAGTGGTCTACCACCCTGCCACCAAACCAACCACTGTGCCACTAACCTACCACCATGCCACCAACCTACCACCCTAACCCTTACACGTGGCCTCAATGTCATGTTCACATCATTGTACAAAAAAATTTCCATACTTTTCCAATCTCACAAAAATCCATATTTTTAAGAAATGATGTTGAAGTGCCCCAACACCCACTGCTTCAGACTCTCTGAAAATCACAAAATATTTGATATGTAAGTTGCCCCATACAACCTTACCACTACAACTATCACTCTGATACCAATATGTGATGTACCCATTACCAACAAACATAAAACATTTTCTTTCATACCAATCTTTAATGTATTGATTGACCATCAAATGGACAATTTTTCTCTAATACTAATCTAGGATGCACCTAATTCTCGGGTTCCTCTAGATTCATACATTCTAGGAAAATCCCAAATTTTTGTTACCATTACTTAATTAATCAAGAAATATGCATGCCAAAGAAGATCTCATCCAATATTTGAGAACATGCTAATTAGTTATAGGAAAATTCCCAATGTATCTTATAACAACAACAAACACGATAAAATCAACACATAGATCATTAATACACAACAAAATATAAAATACAAAGAAAACATAGAGAGAATGTATCCTTAAATAAACCAATTCATCAACCAGATGCAGACGGTAGATGTTCCACCCAACTATAGACACCCTTATTCTATCTCTCAACAATAGGTCACCCCCGAGCCAAGGCTATGAATCCACAAGAACGAGTCCTAGGATAACTCTAACACACACAACGAGCTACCAAGCTCTCATAGTTTTCCCAACCACACAACAATCCTAGTTTAACTAATCTATTTCCCCTTTAAGCATGTATAACCCCAAACAAATTAAACCCTTTCTCTGGAAAGCAATCCCTCATGTTGTTCCACTTCTTTTCCAGGGCTCCTGTGTTGTTAGTTAGGAAATATCAATGCTAGAAAATCCAATGATTCTCAGTTGTGGATAGTTCCTTCACAAATACCATTAGTCTCATGCAAACAATAATCCATTCCTTTGTGGAATCATCAATAGTTACTTACAACCAACAAGCAATGTCTGTTTTCCTCCGATAATTCATTTTCCATGCCCAAACCAAGACCAATAATGAATAACGAACAATGAATGAACAAATAAAATTAGTGAGTAACCCTTAAATAACCCAAAAGCAAGGTTTATATAATTACATGTAATTAAACACAATGTGACCTCCCGAATAAGCTCATGCAACCACTTTTCCCCTCTAAAAACAAGATGGGTGATCAAAATCTAATAAAAAGAATTAGCACCTTTATCCCCCTCTTTCGTGGAATAATAACCCCCTATCTATGTACTTTTATGTCTTGCAGAAAACGACATATTTTATCATTATTATTCAAATTATTACATTTCTAGGCACTCTGGCCTTTCAACTTTATAGGCCATCCAAACTTTTATCAAATAAGAAAAATACATTATTAATCTAGTGACTCCAAATTGGGGTATTACAATGGTTTTGTCTATAGTTGTTAATTTCCACTTTTCAATTTTCTATATTTTTTCTTTCATCTTTCCTTACCACATTGAAGGAATGCTCCATGGATTTAGGTTCCAGGAGATGTACCTCATGTTGAATTTTCTCCTTTAAAGTGCCCATAAAGAGATCTAAAAATTATCCTTTGGAATGTTCTTTACTTTGAGACTTAACTTTTGAAATTTCTAATTGTTCTCTATAATTGGACCTCATTGCCAAAGATTTATCAATTAACCAAATAATTTGTTTGTTTTTATTATCCCCATATTGTGCTATCAATTCATCCATAAAAAGGGCCCAAGAGTCAATTAATTTTTTTTCTCATTCATATATCCATTAATACTAGAAAAATTGATAAAGTTCTAAATACAAGGATGCAAGAGTAACCATTTGTAAAGTTGACACTTGGTGTAGATCAAATACTTTATCCATCTAAAATATCAATGTTATAGGATGTTTACCATCCAACTTCCTCATATCAATCTTGTGAATTAAGTCATTATGTGTTCCTAAGTTGGACCCTGGATGACAATGATCTTGGAGAGATGAATGATCATGGTTTTGGGATTCAATATTCATGCTCTCCAATTTTTTTTAAATATTCCCCATATGTGATTGAGGTTCAACATATTGTTTGGGGTTTTTGGTCATAAGGGTGAGCCAAAAATCCATTTTATAAAGCGAGGATGAAAAAAATATAACAATCAATTGCTAGGATGTTAATCCATAAAATGAGCACTATTGGAAAACATACAAAAAAATAACATAAAATAAACAAGAACCATGAAAGTTGTAGAAAGAAACAAAAGGTAATTAATAGTATTCATATATCAATGGAAATAACTTGTATTTTGCACTGCAGAAAATGATTCGAGATTATGGGTTCTCCCACACTCCTTGGGAGCGTTTCTTGTGTTTCCAATGGAACTCTCTCTCT
>JZKD02S1001158.1:1761390-1772651 GCA_000966675.3 Picea glauca
AGGAGGTTGCCCCCTCGAAGAGGCTTATTATCTGAAATTATCTCTTTTTCAAGGCGTTGAGTACTTTTCCTGAGGTTTTTCTATGCTATATTGATGTTTGGTTCTTAACACACTCGAAATCATGATCATGATATTCACCTAATTCCTGGGAGTGTTCCTCCTAACATTAGGTTGTATAGATACCCTTATGCCCATAAGAGTGAAATTGAGCGTATGGTTGAAGAAGTGTTAGAGGATGGCATTATTAGACCTAGAAAAAGTTATTACTCTGTACCAGTGGTAATGGTATTCAATAAATATGGCTCATGGCGTATGTGTCCAGATTATAGAGAGCTCAACAAGATGATTATTAAAGATAATTTTCTCATTCCCTTCATTGATGAATTGTTATATGAACTACATGGAGAAATCTATTTCAATAAGTTGTATCTACGTTCAGGGTATCATCAGATTAGAATGAAGGAAGAAGATATCCCAAAAACAACATTCCGAACTCATGAAGGCCATTATGAATTTTTGGTCATGCCTTTTGGCCTTACAAATGCACCTTCCATAAGAGTTGATGAATTACATTTTCAATCCCTTTCTTCGAAAATTTGTGTTAGTATTTTTTGATGATATAGTAATCTATAGCAAGTCTTGGGAGGATCATGTGCGACATGTTGACAAGGTGATACAACTACTAAAGGATCAACAACTATATGCCAAACCGTCCAAATGTTTCTTTGGGGTGAAGGAGGGAGAGTATTTCGGTCATATTGTATCTCATGAAGGTGTCAAAGTATAACCTAACAAGATTAAGGCCATGATGGACTGGTCGATTCCCAAAACATTGAAGAATCTTAGAGGATTTTTGGGTTTGACAGGTTACTACTACAAGTTTGTTCGAAACAATGGGAGAATAACGTCACCTTTAATGGCACTAACTAAGAAGGATGCATTTTCATGGACTCCAGAGGAAAATAAATATTTTGAACAACTTAAAGAGGTGATGTGTAAAGTTCTTGTATTGACGACACCAGACTTCATGAAAACCTTTATTGTGGAATGTGATTCCTCGAGAAATGGCATTGGTGTTGTCTTAATGCAAGAAGGAAGGCCTTTGGATTTTGAAAGCCGGCCACTCAAGGGAAAGTACTTACACAAACCCATTTATGAGAAGGAAATAATGATGATACTACATGCATTGAAGAAATGGCACCCTTACCTAATAGGTAGGCACTTCAAGGTCAAAATAGATCATGATAGTCTTAAATACTTCTTGGAACAAAGACTATCTTCAGAAGAACAACAAAAATGGGTGACCAAGATATTGGGTTATGATTTTTAAATCATTAATAAAAAATGGAAGCAAAATGTTGTGGTAGATGCACTATCAAGAAAGAATGAATATGTTGAGGCCTTTCTCTATGCTATATCGATCATCCAACCCGATTGGATAATATAAGTGAGGGATGAATGGAAGAATGAAAAAAATGTGTGGACTCTCATTCAAAGGTTGCAACAGGATTCCAGTTCATCAGATACATTTACATGGAAAAATGATTCACTATGATACAAATATCGCTTATATTTATGTAAAAAATCCCAAATCAAACAAAAGGTACTATTGGAATTGTACACCTCTCCAGTAGGAGGGCACTTGGGATTTTTGAAAACCTACCGTAGGGTCAAGAAGGAATTTTTTGGGGACGACATTAAAACTGATGTTCAAAGGTTTATAGCAGAATGTTTTGTTTTCCAACAAAATAAGGTTGAAACAATTAAGACCCCGGGTCTTTTACAACCATTAGCCATCCCAAGCTAGCATTGGGAGGAGGTTTCCATGGATTTGATCACAGGTTTGCTAAAGTCTGAAGGAAAGAGTGGCATCATGGTGATTGTTTATAGAATGACCAATTATGCACACTTTTGTGCACTCTCTCATCCCTTCAAATCCAGTATAGTTTCCACTTCATTCATAGAGACAGTTCAAAAACTACATGGAATCCCAAAGATTATTGTAAGTGACAGTCGAGATCCTCTCTTCACTGGAAATTTTTGGACAATTTTTTTTCTTGTTTGGGTACTCAATTGGCTCATATCTCATCCTATCATCCTCAATCTGATGGAAAAAATGAGATAGTGAAAAAATGTTTGGAAGGCTACCTTCATTGTTTTGTCTCTAATAAACAAACACAATGGTTCAAATGGTTACGCTTGGCAGAATGGTGGTATAACACTTCCTTTCATACTGCAAAAAAAATGACTCCATTTATGGAACTCTATGGATACAACCCTCCTTCCATCACTTCTTCTCTTAAAGAAAAATATAAGGTTCAAATAGTGTAAGATCACATCGAGCATCGGCAACAAGTTCTTGAAATCTTAAAGGACAACATGACCATGGCATACAATCGCATGAAACAACAAGCAAATCAACATCATAGTGAAATAATTTTTGAAGTAGGGGATTTGGTGTTTTTAAGAATACAACGATACAAACAGATGTCCCTCAAGAAAGCCAAGAAGGATAATAAATTATCACCAAAGTACTATGGTCCTTATAAGGTGTTGAAAAATATTGGTACTATGGCATACAAATTGGAGTTGCATGCATCCTGACGAGTACACCCAGTTTTCCATGTTTCATGCTTAAAGAAGGTTATAGGTGAAAATATCCCAATTCAAACTATATTGTCAAAACTTGTCAAGGAAGGAAAAATTATATTGGATCTTGAAGCCATCACTGACACAAGAATTCACCAGTTGAGGAATAGATCCATTTCATAGTATATCATTAAGTGGAGGAAACTTCTTGCTGAAGATTACACTTGTGAAGATGATTCTTTTATACAGAAGCATCCAAAATTACTCAAGCATTGCAAACAACACTTTTCTGTAGGGGAGGGGCATATTAAGCCCTAAATAATGGCACATTACCCCTTAATTAGGTTATATTACATTAGTAATGTTATTTTATTTATCTCGGCCTGGGTCCATTAGTTGTAATTGTACCTCCTAGTCTCTTATATATACCAAGGAGACATTTTCATTTGGAATCATCTTGTACTTGGAAATTTATGTGGTGTATAAGGAGGTTGCCCCCTCGAAGAGGATAATTATCTAAAATTATCTCTTTTTCAAGGCGTTGAGTACTTATTCTAAGGCTTTTCTATTCTATATTGATATTTGGTTCTTAAGACTACCTCTCCCTCTCTCTCCTCTACTGTGTCAACATTTCTCTATTTATATCTCTCTACCCCCCTTTCCTATATCTCCCCCCTTCCTCTCACAATCAATCTCACTCTCTCTCCAATCCCTGCACCCTCCCTCTCTCTCTCCATCCCTCCCACTATATATCCACTCTCTTTGTCATACGTCTACCCATCCCCACTATCTCTCCCCCTATTACTCTCTCTCTCTCTCTCTCTCTCTACTCGCTCTCTTTATATCCCTATCTCTCCCTCTCACACACTCAAGCACTCCTTGTCCAACCCCCCTCTCTTTATTTCTCTCCTCAACCTCTCACACTCAAGAATTCTCTCTATATCCCCCTCCTCAATCTATCTCTCCCCCTCATTCCCACTATATATCCTCTCTTTATCTCCTACATCTACCACCTATTTATCTATCTCCTTGTTGTTATTCTCACTCTCTCTATATCCCCCTCCCTCTCTCTCCTCTACTCTCCCCCCATTTCTTTCTTTATATATATCTACCCTCATTCCCTCTATCTCCCCACTTCCTATCACACTCAATATCTCCCTCTCTCTCTCTACCCCATCTTCCCTCCCTCTCTCTCCCTCTCCCCCTTGCCCCTCCTTCCCTCTCTCTTTCTACCATCACCCATACCCCATAGCTCCATCTAATCCTACACATAACCTTTACTCGCACCTTAACCACATCAACACCCAATACCTAAGTGAAATATCACTATACCTCGTATTTTATAATGATATTTTATCGATATGAACATTCACCTACGGTTTAATAATGTTTTCATATGGTTTAATGATGATTATGCTACGTTGATTTTGATTTTTTATTTTAATATAACCATAATATTTTAGTGGATTCGATATTATTTATTCATAATAAATGTTTGAATCCCTCTCTATATCCCCCCTCTTTGACTCTCTCCCTCTCTCTCTCTCTCTCCAACCTCTCTCTCTCTATACTCCCCTATTGTTCTTTCTCTCCCACCCTGTCACACTCTCAAACAATCCATCTCTTCCCCCTTCTCTATTTACATATTTCATATAACCTTCGCTCTCTTGCTTCACGTATCCCCCTCCCTCTCTCTCCCCCACTCTCCCCACCCTACTCTCTTTTCACCTATCTAACCCCCCTTCCTCTCACTCTTTCACTTTCTATATCTCCTCTCTATCTCTCTATCCCTCACTCTCTTTTTCCTCCCCTCTCCCCCTCTCACACTCAATTTATTCCTCTCTCTCCAAGCCGCCTCCCTACATCGCAAGGAAAGAAATGGACTTGACCTAGACATGTCAAGATATATACCTAAACCTAGACATAGCAATACCTAGACATGGAAATACCCAGAGAATGACATAGCCCTATATGATCACCATGACATAGACCTAGACCATGACCTACACCACGACAAAGAGCTAGAGATAGATTTATATGATGACCTAGAGATTAACGTAGGACATGAACTAGACTCCCTAGCTCCATCTAATCCTAGGAATAACTTATACTCAACCCTTAACCCCCTCTACACTTGAGTTATGATTGCACTATGCATATACCTTTCTTACAACCCTTGCACCCACATCACCCACATCACCCACATCTTGGCTCTCTAATCATTTCTTTATCCTTGAAATTTTTTTTTATCCTAACACGTTAGTTCTTAGTTGTCCCCATACCCTTATACATGTTTATTCATAAATATGTTTGATTTATATTAAATGCTATATTTTTTGCATTAAGAGTGCGTACATGCTCATGTGACTTGATAGAGTTGTAGTTGTTGCTCATTTATGCTCATTAGGAACATGCACAGATTCCTAGAAAACACATGCGATATAGTGCAGATGCATTCTAGGAACACATGCATGTTTTTGCTGGGAATTGTTTGGCACCAAGCACACTCCACTACTTCATCTATCTCAAGGATGAAAAATAAATTGTGACATCTTAACAAAAAAATAGCATGCAGATACAAGGTTTTCGTATTTTAGTCTTGTTGTTTGATTCAAAGATAGTTTTTTTCTATTTCCAGACCATTTTATGAAAAATTGGAAGAAACATTTGTCAAACTGAAATTCGAATTGTTTTTTTTATCTTCTTGTTTCTTCTTGGAATTGGAAGACAAATTTGTCCAATTGGAATTTTTTTTTTTTCTTCTCGTGTCTTGTTATAATTGGAAAACAAAATTTTCTAATTGAAATTGTTGTTTTAGTATTCTTGTGTCTCCTTGGAATTGGAAGAAAAATTTGTTCAATTGATATTGTTAGTTGTGTAATACCAAGACAAATTTATCCAATTGGAATTGGAATTGGATTGGAAAATATTTAACAACCATCGAATGCTTGTCATTGGTGGCAAGTACAACAATGAAGATGGAATGAGTACAGGAAGTTTGTAATCAACATGAAAACAGAAGATAAGTTCAGGAATATTGAAAGATTGAAGGCAACGCAACATTGATCGAATCATCGAAGGCCCATAAAGTTTGAGAAGAATTTCTGATCGATGGATGTCATTCAAAATTCTTGAAAGAAAGAGGGTCGTCAGATCTGAATGTAGACAAGAATAGCACTAAAGAGGAGGACAGATCTCAGACATTAGATCCAAGAACATGACCTGACCATCGTTGGATCAAGGAGAACCTGCACGCCTTTTAAAGTATAACAAGGAGAAGTGGGCGTACAAAATTCCAAAAGAAGGAGGACCGTCCATTTATGGGTAGGACACGTGGGTTTAGATCGTCATTTCACTAACTAGAGATTCAAACGAACATTGTTCCCTAACCTCTCAAAATCACGATATGCGAAATTGCGATTTAATTTGAGCCGTCAGATCAAGGTTGAATCTGGACCGTTGATTCAAGTCCATGTCAGAGTTTCGGGGATCGAGTGTTGGAGATGTCAAAGATTATTAACAACAGGAATCCCGATGTCACTATTTAATCTAAGCCATCAGATCAAGATTGAATCTGGACCATTCATTCCAGTCCATGTCGGAGTTTCGGGGATCAAGAGTTGGAGATGTCAAAGATTATTAACAACTAGAATCCCGATATCGCGATATGAGAAATCACGATTTAATCTGAGCCATTAGATCAAGATTGAATCTGGAATGTTGATTCCAGTCCATGTCAGAGTTTCAGGGATTGAGAGTTGGAGATGTCAAATATTATTAACAATAGGAATCCCGATATCACGATATGCGAAATCGCGATTTAATCTGAGCTGTCAGATCAAGGTTGAATCTGGATCATTGATTCAAGTCCATGTCAGAGTTTCGGGGATCGAATGTTGGATATGTCAAATATTATTAACAAAAGGAATCTCGATGTTGCGATATGCAAAATCGTGATTTAATCTGAGCCGTCAGATCAATATGTGATCTGGACCGTTGATCCAACTTCATTACAAAGTTTCGTGGATCGGGACTTTGAAGTGACAAAAACAATGAACTTCAAGAATGTCGAAATCGGGATATGCAAAATCACGATTCAATATCAGTCATTGAATCAAGATCAGATCAGAATCGTTGATCTAACTCCATATTGGAGTTTCGTGAATCGTGACATGGAGAGGCAAAGAAAACAATGCAACAAGAATGTCGAAATCACGATATGCAAAATCGCGATTCAATCGCAGCCATTGAATCAAGATCAGATCTGGACCATGGAATCATATGACATGTGGTAAGAGATCGAAATTTCGCTGACTTGGGGTCAATGGAGCATAGTGTTGAAATTCACGAAATCAGAAATCCCGAAAGCGCTTTATGCATAAGCGCGTGGTCATAGCCATTGATCACATCGATGGAAGATGGAGGTAGAAGCTATAGGTGCTAATCTTGGCCACAGAAATTCCAAAATGAATGCAATATCCTATGAAGCCAATCCAACGGTGCAAGTGAATTTGAACAAAGATCGAAAGGTTACTGTTCTCTCTCACAGTTAACTCCTTAGTTACGAATCTGTTAACAAAACAGACTCATGATTGCCAATCAGTTGGCATTTCAGTTGCTTGGACAATTGTCTTTCTTTTGCCTAATGGAATGTGAAGTGGAGCCATCATGGATGTGTGTATAAAAGAAGATGAGACAGACTGTGTGGGGTTGGTTGTTCTATATGGAAAATGAATGAAACTGTAAGAAAAGTAAAATCATAGAATGTGCAGTGTGAGATGGAGAATATGCACAGTGTGAGATGAAACTCAGAGAAGAGTAATAGATGATGAATAA
The DNA here is from genome assembly GCA_000966675.3 of Picea glauca. Classification (NCBI taxonomy): domain Eukaryota; kingdom Viridiplantae; phylum Streptophyta; class Pinopsida; order Pinales; family Pinaceae; genus Picea; species Picea glauca. The sequence continues at coordinate 1,768,816 of JZKD02S1001158.1, forward strand.
AACCTGAAGTAGAGCAGAAGGAATGAACACGTTGATGCAGAGAAGACCTACTGGATAGAGAGAGGAAGAGAAGAATTTCACAACAGTTAGATGAAGACCAGATTTACAGAACAAAAAAAGATCGGTAAGAAGTGATTTATCTATGTAGTTGACTATTTATTTATTCATTCATATCATAGGGAGGTTGGGAGGTGCTCAGGAGGACCATTGTCCCTAGAGTTTCAAGTGATATCTTTAACACAGGAAGTTGTAGCTTCCATTTGGTTGCATCCATAAAAACAAGGGTGGCAGGGTGGTGCAAGGGAGAACAAGTGTTCTCTATTATACAGGTTGGAGCTTGTGTAACTGGAAGTTGGTGCTTCCATCCAATTGCTGCTGGAACATTAAGGGATTTGGTGCTTCCTTCTAGTGGGTGCTAGAGAAACCAGAGAGTTGGTTCTCTCAAACAAGTTGTAGCTTTTAAAAGAGAGGTAGCAGCCTCACATTGAGTTGGTGCTCAATTATAGATGATGTACAGAACTTAAAAGACTGCCTATCATTTCGAAGAAGAAGAGGTTTTCTCCCTTTATGGGTTTCCTCATGAAAATCTATCTCTGTGCATACCTTATGTGGGACTGATGCTCTTTACTTTTACTATCCATATGATGTATATTGTTGATGATCACTTCAAGAAAGATTAATAATGTTTTAATAGACTTAACATTGTTTAAGCTCAATAACAATTGATTCACCCCCCCCTCTCAGTTGTTTTAGTACTTTCAACAATTGGTATCAGAGGAGGTTCCTTTTATTCAAAGGTAGATCTGTAAGCTTAAACATGACAAGTCATGAAGGGACTTCAACCTCTAAGCCCCCTCTGTTTGATGGAAAAAAAATTTCCTTCTGGAAGATTAGAATGAGATCATACTTAATGGCCTTGGGTGCTAATGTTTGGGATGTAGTAGAGACTGGATATACAAATCCTGTTGTGCTAGCCTCCAAGGATGATAAGTTAGAGTTTAGTTTTAATGTTAAGGGGATGAATGCTTTCTTGAATGGACTTGTTGAAGCTGAATTTGTAAAGGTGATGCATCTTGATATTGCCAAAGAAATGTGGGATAAACTTATTAACAGTTATGAAGGAAATGAGAAAGTAAAAGATGCCAAACTTCAAACATACAGATTGAAAATTGAACAACTAAAGATGAATGAAGATGAAACAATTAGCGAGTATTTTTTAAGATTTGAAGAACTTGTAAATGCCATGAAGGTTCTTGGTGAGAAGTTTGATGACTCAGTCTTAGTTCAGAAGATTTTAAGATCTCTGCCTGATAAATTTAATTCAAAAGTCTCTGCAATAGAAGAATTAAATGATCTTAAAAATATGTCCATTGATCAACTTCTAGGAACTCTAACTGCATATGAAATGAGAATTAACAAAGCTAAATCCAATACTAGAGAAGCATCTTTTAAAGAAGACAAGAATACTGATTCAGAATTAGATGATATTGAGGCAAAATTTGTGAGAAGGCTAAAGAAAGGGTCAGGAAAATATCAAGGGAAGTTGCCCTTCAAATGCTTTAACTGTGGTAAGATAGGTCATTTTGCATCTAAGTGTCCCCGTCAGAAAAAGGACCAGAACTTTGATGATGAAAAGAAGTACAAATACAAGAAATATAATAAGAAGAAAAGTTTGGTTGCAAATAATGACAATTCCTCAGAAGACACCGATGGTGACTGATCCTGTGAAGATAAGGCAAATGACTTCATGCTTATGGCTAAGGAGGATTATGATAATAAAGGAACAGGCAGTGATGATAATGATGAAGAAGATATGGTTGATTTGGAAGGAGAACTGATCAATGCACTGGAAGAAATTGATAGACTCAGAACTAAGAACAGAAAGAAAAAAAAATTGTTGACACAGTTCCAGAAAGACAGTAAAAAACCTGATGAAGACTTTGCTCTGCTAAAAGTGGAATTAGAAGAGGCAAGGAAAATAGAAGACATACTAAAACAACAATTGTCAGAGAAGAAAGTCAGGTGTGAAGCCTTAGAAGAAGAGATAGTAAAAACTAGAAAAGAAATGGAGAAATTTAAAGGATTGTATCATCAAAATCTGACAAGTATTAAAGCCTCAAAAGAATTAACCTCCATTCTAAATCAACAAAGAAATTCAAAGTTGAAATCTGGATTGGGATATGAAGAAGGATCAAGTAGTGATCATCCAAGTAAGATAGAATCTATCAAGTTTGTCAAATTCTCAAACATTGACAACAGTCACTCTGCAGAAACAAAGAAGGAAAATCAACCACCAAGAAGAAATGAGAGAAAAAGCCCCAGAACCGAATTTGTAGACCATAAAGATTATTGGCATGATAAAAGTCGACCTCCTCAAAGAAGACAAATTTTTTCAAGGTACAAAGATTTTTTCTATGGTTATTGTTTTCTTTTCTCTAATTTTGGTCACAAAGCTATAAACTGTTCTTTAAGATTTAGATATGAACAATCAATATATTCAATGAATAACTATATTCCACAACAAAGATTGAGACAACCAAGAAACAAACAATCACAAATTATAAATCATGTGACAACTGGGAGAAGGACATAGGTGAAACACAACAACATATATGTGCATAACAATCATTATGATCTATTATTCAGTGAACCAAAATGTTACAACTGTCATAATTATGGTCATCAAGTTGTAGACTGTCGCTTAAGGAAATACAATTCAGATTTGATCCCAACTACTGAAAATGTCAAAGTCTGGAAGAAGAAAGTAGATGACAAGTGTGGACTAGTGCTGTCAGCCCAAAGGAAAAATAATCCCTGGTATATTGACAGTGGATGCTCCAAACACATGACTGGAGACAAAAGTAAGTTTCTAACTCTAAGTAATAGCAAATCAGAGAATGTAACTTTTGGAAATGATGCACCTGGAAAGATAAAAGGTAAAGGAATTGTAAATTTGTGTAATGAAAAAAGAAAAGCTCAAGATGTGTTGCTTGTAGAATATTTGAAACATAATCTTCTTAGTGTCATTCAAGTCTGTGACCGAGGGTGTGAAGTTGTATTTACCTCTAAAGACTGTAGAATAAAAACTGTGGATTCAGGTCAGCTAGTTGCAAAAGGTATAAGAACAGAAAACGATGTCTATGTTTTAAAAGAAGAAGAAGAAGAATGACACTTAAGAAAATATGATGAAAGTTGGCTGTGGCATAGGAGACTTGGTCACCTAAATTTTGATCACATAATCAAACTCAGAAACAATGGGGTAGTAAAAGATCTTCCGAAGATATCAAAGCCATATGAATCTGTTTGTAAATCCTATCAGATAGGAAAGCTTACTCGCACTCAGTTCAAATCTAAAAAAATTCCCTCAGCAGAAAAACCTCTCCAGTTAGTACATATGGATCTTTATGGTCCATCAAGGAAAGAAGGGACAGGAAAAGAAAATTTATGTTGATTATTGATGACTATTCTAGACTAACTTGGGTTTCCTTTTTGAAAGAAAAATCTGAAGCATTTGAAAAATTCAAAGTATTTAAGGCTTTGACTGAGAATCAAACAGGAAAAAGATTAAAGGCAGTAAGGTCTGATAGAGGAGGAGAGTTCAGTTCAGGGAACTTGAAAGAGTTCTGTGATAAGCATGGGATCAAAAGAGAGTACACAATTCCAAGGACTCGACAACAAAATGGAGTTGTTGAGAGGCAGAATAGGTCAGTACAACAAATGACAAGATCAATGATGAATGAAAGGAACATACCTTAGACATATTGGGTGGAAGAAATTCATACAACTATTCATATCCTTAACAAAGCTCATCTCAGACCACACAGTGACAAGACCCC
>JZKD02S1001158.1:1774847-1784983 GCA_000966675.3 Picea glauca
AATTGTTCAGTTGAATTATATTCCTTCCAAAGAACAGATGGTTGATATCTTTACTAAACCATTAGCAGCGACCCCTTTTGGATATCTTCATCAAAAATTGGGGGTTATAATTACTTGTGTCTAATCTGTTCACCTGGTCAGGGGGAGTACTTATTAAATATCTAGTGTATTTTCAACAAGCTTATAGTCGACAAGGGGAGTATGTTTTACAACAGATCACGGGAACAATGTTTCTTCTTTGACATTGATGTCAAATGGGGAGAAAAAAGTTCAGGAGGAGAGTCGAGTCTGAATGCATGTGGGTGTTTGTGTTGCCATCAATTCCAAAGGGGGAGATTGTTGGAAAATATTTAACAGACAACGAATGCTTGTCATTGATGGAAAGTACAACAATGAAGATGGCATGAGTACAGGAAGTTTGTAATCAACAGGAAAATAGAAGATAAGTTCATGAAGATTGAAAGATCGAAGGCAACGCAACATCGATCGAATGATCGAAGGCCCATAAAGTTTGAGAAGAATTTCTGATCGATGGATCTCATTCAAAATACCCGAAAGAACAAGGGTCATTAGATATGAATGTAGACAAGAAGAGCATTGAAGAGGAGGATAGATCTTAGACGTTAGATCCAAGTGCAAGACCTGACCATTGTTGGATCAAGGAGAACCTGCACGCCTTTTAAAGTATAACAAGGAGAAGCGGGCGTGAAAAATTATGAAAGAAGGAGGACAGTCCATTTACAGGTAGGACACGTGGGGATAGATCGTCATTTCGCTGACTGGAGAGTCAAAGGAACAGGGTTCCCTAACCTCTCGAAATCGCGATATGAGAAATCATGATTTAATTTGAGCCATCAGATCAAGGTTGAATCTGGACCATTGATTCAAGTCCATGTCAAAGTTTCGGGGATCGAGTGTTGGAGATGTCAAAGATTATTAACAATAGGAATATCGATGTTGCGATATGCGAAATCGTGATTTAATCTGAGTCGTCAGATCAAGATTTAATCTGGACCATTGATTCCAGTCCATGTCGAAGTTTCAAGGATCGAGAGTTGGAGATGTCAAAGATTATTAACAACAGGAATCCCGATATCGCGATATGCGAAATCGCCATTTAATATAAGCCATCAGATCAAGATTGAATCTAGACTGTTGATTCCAATCCATGTCGGAGTTTCGGGGATTGAGAGTTGGAGATGTCAAAGATTATTAACAATAGGAATCCCGATATCTCGATATGCGAAATCATGATTTAATCTGAGCCGTTAGATCAAGGTTGAATCTGGACCATTGATTCAAGTCCATGTCAGAGTTTCGGGGATCGAGTGTTGGAGATGTCAAAGATTATTAAAAACAAGAATCCCGATGTTGCGATATGCGAAATCATGATTTAATCTGAGCTGTTAGATCAAGATGTGATCTGGACCATTGATCCGACTCCATTACGGAGTTTCATGGATCAGGACTTTGAAGTGACAAAAACACTGAAATTCAAGAATGTCTAAATCGCGATATGCAAAATCGTGATTCAATCTCAGTCGTTGAATCAAGATCATATCTGAACCGTTGATCTAACTTCATATCGGAATTTCGCGAATCGCAACATGGAGAGGAAAAGAAAACAATGCAACAAGAATGTCAAAATCGCGATATGCAAAATTGTGATTCAATCGCAGCCATTGAATCAAGATCAGATTTGGACCATGAAATCATATGACATGTGGTAAGCGATCGAAATTTCCCTAACTTGGGGTCAATGGAGCATAGTGTTGAAATTCACGAAATGAGAAATCGTGAAAGAACTTTATGCATAAGCGTGTGGTCATAGCCATTGATCACATCGATGGAAGATGGAGGTAGAAGCTAGAGGTTCTAAGCTTGGCAAAAGAAATGCTGAAATGAATGCAAGATATCATGAAGCCAATCCAATAGTGCAAGTGAATTTGAACAAATATCGAAGGGTTACTGTTCTCTCTCACAGTTAATTATTCAGTTACGAATCTGTTAGCGAAACGGACTCATGATTGCCAATTAGTTGGCGTTTCAGTTGCTTGGACAGTTGTCTTTCTTTTTCCTAAGGGAATGCGAAGTGGAACCTTCGTGGATGTGTGTATAAAAGAAGATGAGACAGACTGTGTGGGGTTTGTTTTTCTATATGAAAAATGAATGAAACTCTAAGAAAAGTAAAATCATAGAATGTGCAGTGTGAGATGGAGAATATGCATAGTGTGAGATGAAACTCAGAGAAGAGTAACAGATGATGAAGAAAACCTGAAGCAGAACAGAAGGACAGAACAAGTTGATGCAGAGCAGACCTGCTGAACAGACAGAGGAAGAGAAGAATTGTAGAACAATTAGAAGAAGACCAGATTTATAGAACAAAGAAAGATCGGTAAGAAGTGATTTATCTGTGTAGTTGACTGTTTATTTATTCATTCATATTGTAGGGAGTTTGGGAGGTGCTCGGGAGGACCGTTTTCCTCAGAGGTTCAAGTGAGATCTTGAACACAGGAAGTTGTAGCTTCCATCTGGTTGCAGCCAGCGAAACGAGGGTGGCAGGGTGGTGCAAGGGAGAACATATGTTCTCTGTTATATAGGTTGGAGCCTGTGTAACTGGAAGTTGGTGCTTCCATCCAGTTGGTGTTGGAACATTAGGGGAGTTGGTGCTTCCTTCTAGTGGGCACTATAGAAACCAGAGAGTTGGTGCTCTCAAACAAGTTGTAGCTTGTAAAACAGAGGTAGCAGCCTCACATTGAGTTGGTGCTCAATTATAGATGATGTACAAAACTTAAAAGATTGCCTATCATTTCGAAGAAGAAGAGGTTTTCTCTCTTTATGGGTTTCCTCGTGAAAATTTGTCTCTATGTATAGCTTGTGTGATTGATTCTCTTTACTTTTACTGTCCATATGTTGTATATTGTTGATGATCACTTGAAGAAAGATTAATAATGTTTTATAGACTTAACATTGTTTAAGCTCAATAACAACTGATTCACCCCCCCCCCCTTCTAAGTTGTTTTAGTACTTTCAACATTGGAATTATTACCTGTGTCTTCTTTTGCAATACAAAAAAAAAATTCTCTATTTGGAATTGGAATTGTTAGTTGTACATTATTACATAATACAAAGAAAAATTTGTGGTTTGGTGTTTGCAAGCCATTTCTTCTCTTTAAACTTGGGGAACATATGAATTCGAGAAATAAAGTCCTTAATAAAAGAGAAATTGGTCAAAAAGGTATAATAAGAAAGATAAAAGGAAAAGTTATGTATGTCAAAGCGTAGGCTTTTAGAAGAGGGAAATCCAATTTCTATCGGAATAGATGTCATTGTAGTTTCCCCTCCATAACCAGAAGAAAAGTACAATGGTTCATTAGAAATAAATCCATCCGGTATCTCATCAAGACAACTTGTTGTGGATCACTGACTGATGGAGGATTTGCTTGGAGTTGATTATACAATGGATGAAATTAAAGAAATTGGTGTAAAACATTGTGGTGAGGAAGTTTTTGTGGTGCAATATCTTGTTGAACAATCAAATGTTCCAAAACCTAGTTAATCCCATGTCCACTCTGCTCCAATATTTGATCCACTATTGATTGAAGGGAAAATAACTACAACATTGTTAACTTCACAATAGGGAGGTCAAGAGTGACAGAATAGGAGTTCATCATCCCTACCTAGATTTAGCATTGTGCGGCGAATAACTCCTAAATGCATTTATGTCGATGAAATTCATTTATCATCACTTGAAGTTAAGTTATCTAACCGTACTATTCATTATCACTCTTATAAAATCATTAAAGAATATTTTGAACCAAAATCTAATGCTACTAAATGTTAATTATTTTTAGCTTTGTTAAAACTTAGAAGTTTGACAACTGTTAGGAGAATTTTAGGCATTAACATACTCAAAAGTGTAGAAACAAGTCATCATATTGTTAGAAACCTTGTAGATTATTTTGAAATAATTGGTAAGAAATCTCATTCTAAATACCGCAATGCATCCCCACGTGTCTTGTAACAATCCATTGTTAGCAGGATCACAAGAAAATATCATTTGCTACAACAAACCTTTCACCTCTTGAAATGCAATGTCAGAACCATTAGACATTATTCTCATAGATGATATAGCCTCGACAGAGGTGGCTCAACATATTTTTGGGCCTTCACTGGTAAGCTACCTCATTCTGAAATGAAGTTAATTGGAGTAGTTAAGGGATTAGCTCAAAATTTTTGGCATGAGAACACTAGGCCTTCCTCCAACAAAAAATATGTACTAAAATTAAGAAGGGGATATAGGGACCATAAACCCCATATTAAACACTTTATTTACATTACACATATGAAATTGTATGAGAGATTCAAAACAATACATAGTGCACTTAGAATGGGCCAACGATCTTTCCATAAATGAAACCCTTGCTATGTTCAAATAAAGAAAATTTGTAACACATGTTGTTGTAGATATCACATTGAGTATGGTTATTATTATCACACACACACACACACACACACACACATATTCTTGTTTTGCATAAAACCCTTTTTAAGGAATTCTCATTTATATTTTCAGCGTCGTCATCTAGAGACTTTATTCATGGCATCTTGTGTACAAGTTCAAAGGGTTTTACATTTTATCAAAAAAAATGCTTAGATGGTATATTACCTAGCTGTAGTGGAATGACATTACTGAGAAAGTACATCCATGTAAACAATGTGTATGAATTGGGGAAGAAGGTGGTTACCTTGCAAAGATTTAAATATGTCACAAATGATATTTACGGAGGATAGGAAAGAAAAATGATAAAATTGGTTACTTACCAAGTACGATTTAGTGAATTCATGGAGGAATTTTTCAAAAAGAAAAAACATTATGTTCAACATGTCCATGTGACTCGATGGTAGGACAGGCATTTTAGAATATGCATAAATACATTTCATGTTGGTACTGTGTTGCCAATGGATGATTTTTCTAAGAACTAGACCCTTCAATCAGAAAATGATATTCAAAGGAAATATTATCACTCAGAGTAGGTCACCATAATGGTCCATATCATAGACAGGCATGGACCAGATAGTAATGAAAACAAAAGTTATATTGAAAGAGTATCACTTCTACATAAGCAATGATCGATGCCATGACTTAACCTACATACAACATTTTTTTTAGTTTTTCTACAATCACCTTAAGGAGAAGAACATACATATGGATCAAAATTGGATTTTTTGAGATGGTTGCACAAGCGAGTTCAAAAATGCTAGTGTATGTTGCACAAAAAACTAAAGGTATCACACATTTTAAACTATTTTGAGTCTGGGAACGGGGAAGGGGAGAATGATGGAGGAGGTGCAAGCATAAAAAGAGAATTACATAGGAAATAAATGAACTGCATAACTACTTTCCTCATTCAAGATAAAAACTCCATTGTTGAACGATGTTTTGTAGTAAAGGGAGTGGGAACATGAGCTCGTGAAGACCAATCAAACAAGAAAGAACATGCACATAGATATTTTTGGGAGGTGTTTGATGTATATCTATCACAATGGTATGAATGAAAAACAATACATTGCACTTTTGGATTCCATTCAGTTAGAACTTAAAAAAATGCAATAATTGAAACATGGACGAGAAAACTCTCTTTCTTTTGTGGTTCATGTAGTAGTAATGAATGGTATGATTGTGAATCAACATACTAGGTTGATAGTGTTGATATTTTGGTAGTTTTGGGAGGTATTAACCTCCAAGTGTAACCTTTGTACTTAGAATAGAATATTCTAGGAGTAAGAGAACACTTAAACAGATGTGTGAAAAACGTAGAATAGAAGTCATCCCAAGGAGATTATTATTAAAGTATTCAAAGGATCTAGAGAGAGAAGTCAGCCCCGGTCACTTGGACAAACAAATATAAATAGGGAGGTTCCTAGATCATTTGGATACTCTCACTCACTCACTCATCTAGTGCACAAGTCTAAGGAGTTGCAACTATAGTAGAAGGAGGCACAAGTATGAAGAGAGAAGTGCAACAATTGTCCCGGAGTATTCTCAATATTCCCGGTATCTCTCTAATGCGCTTCTCTTGGTAATGGTATGCTTCCATTAGTAGAGGTAAATCCTTTTGGTATTATATTTCTACTACAACAATGGTGTTTCTAGTTAGGGTTTATATGTTGGTTCTAGTGTGGACTTGCCAGAATCATTCTATCTAAGAAAAGGTTATTGTGCTGAGGGGTGGCATATGTGAATTCCTATAATTGGGTGACAATGATGTGATATTGTCTATGGTTAAACGAGCATACCAAAATTTTAACAGATAGATGGGATCATGTATCACTTCCCATTGGTAAACATATAACTATGTAATTATCCCAATTGGAGACAAACCAATCAAGTATTTCAGTTTGTTGGATCCTTCTATTACTTTTTGAATAACTAGCATCAATGTTTTATTATTTGGTCAGTTTGTCATTTTGTCACTCCATTTTTTGTAGGGAACATATACATAGTGGTTTCCCCATGGATTAACAATGCAAGGAGAGGAATACCATACCATACCATACCATACCATACCATACCATGGCAAGGCAAGACAAGGAATACCATACCATACCATACCATGGCTTGGAAAGACATATCATACCATAGCATACCATACCATGGCAAGGAAAGTCAAGGCATACCATACCATACCATACCATGGAAAGGAAAGGAAAGGAAAGGAATATAATACCATACCATACCATACATACCAAGGTTTGGCAAGGAAATGCAAGGCGTACCATACCATTCCATGGTAAGGCAAGGAAAGGCATACCATACCATACCATACCATACCATGGTAAGGCAAGGAAAGGTATATCATACCATACCATACTATACCATCGCTTGGCAAGAAAAGGCAAGGAAAGGCATACCATACCATACCATACCATACCATACCATGGAAAGGCAAGGTAAGGAATACCATAATATAACATATCAAGACAAGGCAAGGTAAGGAATGGCAAGGCACACCATACCATACCATACCATATCATACCATACCATCGATTGTTAAGGCAAGGAAATGCATACCATACCATACCATACCATATCTTGGCAAGGAAAGACAAGGAATACCAAACCATACCATGGCAAGGAAAGGCAAGGAAAGACATACCATACCAGACCATGGGAAGGGAAGGAAATACATACCATACCATGGCATGGTAAGGCAAGGTAAGGCAAGGCATACCATACCATACCATGGAAAGGAAAGGAAAGGCATGCCATCGCATACCATACCATTCCATGGAAAGGCAAGTTAAGGAAAAACAAGGAAAGGCAAGGCATACCATGCCATACCAGGGAAATACAAGGCAAGGCATACCATACCATACCATAACATGGAAAGGAAAGGAAAGATATACCATACCATACCATACCATACCAAGGCAAGGCATAGCATACCATACCATACCATACGCAAGGAAAGTCAAGGAAAGGAAAGACATGCAAAGGCAAGACATGGAATGGAAAGGCATGAAAACACAAGGAGTGGTATGGCATGGAATGGATTGGCAAGGCATAGAATTGTAATGGAAATGAAATGTCATGGAAATGCATGGCATGGCATGGAAAGGAAAGGAAATGAATGGAAGGAGAAGGAAAGGAAATGTAAGGAATAACATGGAAAGGCATGGCATGGCATGGCATGGAAAAGCAAGGCAAGGAAATGCAAGGCATGGCATGACATGGAAAGGAAAAGCAATGCAATGCAAGTCAAATAATGGCATGGCATGGAAAGGAAAGGAATGTCATGGAAAGGGATGGCATGGAAACAAAATGGAAAGCATGGCATTACAATGCATGAAAAGGAAAGGAAAGTAAATGAAAGTGATGGAAAGGGAATGGAATGATAATGGCATGACATGGCATGGAATAACATTGCATGGAAATGGCATGGCACAAAAAGGCATGGAAATGGCATGGCATGGAAATGGTAATGGCATGGAATGGCAAGGCATGACATGGAAATGGAAATGGAAGGAAATGCACAACATGGCATGAAAAGGAAAGGAATGATAGTGAAAGTCATGGCATGGCAAGGAAATTCATAACATCGCATGACATGGAAAGGAAAGACAATGCAAGGCATGGCATGGAAAGACAATGCAAGGAAAGACATGACATGGCATGGCATGGCATGGAAAGGAAAGGCATGAAATGACATGGAAAGGCAAGGCTTGACATGGCATGGAAAGGCATGGCATGGAAAGGCATGGCATGACATGGCAATGCAAGGAATAACATGCCAAGGAAATGCAAGGCATGGCATGACAATGCATGAAAAGGAAAGGAAAGGAAAGGAAAGTCATGGAAATGACATGGCATGGCAATGACATTGAATGACATCGAATGTCTTGGAAAGACATGAAATTGGCATGGAAATGGAGTGGAAATGGAAAATTAAAATGGTGTGGCCATGCCATGCCATGGAATGTCTTGGAAAGTATTGATAATGGCGTGGAAATGACACGACATGGAAAGGCATGGCATGGAAATGGCATGACATCAACAGGTTTGTGGGATTAGATTCGGGAGGGTCCTTTGTCTCCTTGTGTGATCTAACCCAAAAATAGGGTAGGAATATGCAATCAAATCTCATAGATGGTGAAGGGAAAATAATAATGGTTTCAAGTCTCCCTGGAGGAATTTTGGTAGCATAGCATTACTTTCTATGGTGTGCCATGAAATGTAACCTCAAAACCTTTATTTGTAAGTGGATAATGATACTCATTCTAATATCTAGTTTCCATGTGAACTCTCTCATTCTATTGATCAAAATCAATCAATTAGTGGACATCATGGAATAATAAATACATTTTATTAATAATTGACGGCTTTAACAAAATTTTCATATACCCACTACACAATCTAAACAAACATGAGTGCATTAATGAGTCATTGAGTAGTCTTTTTGGCATTTATGAAGGGATACACATAAATCAAATTATTTTATATATGTCATGCATAGAAAGAGGGAAATAATGTGTGTGCCCTAGAAAAAGTCAAATTATGGATTGAATCAACTAAGAAACTAACACTTCTAGGCTTGTTAAAGAAATGTCAAGGGAATACTAGGGTCAAGGTTTTGTCTTAAGGATACTAGGAATACTAGGACTTATACCTAGAGGATAGAATAAAGACTTTTATCATGTATCTATGGTAAGAGAAGAATTTAGGATTTTTTGTCATTTGAAAAGTCTAGTGCTATCTAATGTGCTTGTTTTTTACATGATAGAGGGATTTTATCTTATACAAGTGTGGGATACAAATCTAGGTTCCAAAAAGGACTTACTATTTTGTACGCTAACTTTTTGATTATATCTAATGGAGTGAGATATTGGCTAATTTTATCTTATGGTTTCAATCGCTAGGGTTTGAAGAGCATGACTTCTAACAACCCCTGATAAGGTATTGGTAGGCTCATGTAATTCATATTCTAAATATATATGAAGTTTTTGGTTTGTCCAAATATTGTGTACTTGCATAATTGGATTTTAGCTTATGTCATGTTCATAATTGATTAATTATAGTACTATTTATGGATGTTATTTTGACATAACATTGAGCTGATATTCTTAAGTGATTTACAATTATGTAGAATATAAATGAGAAAATGTATTTCTATAATAAATTATTGTAATATGCCATTTTTTAGGTCACAATATTTTCAAGTGACCACTATTTGAGTGTAGATTGTCATTGGATTTAGATAGATATAATTCAAGAGGAATTCCATATTGTTGGTTGTGAGTTAGAATATGGATATCAACAACATTCATGAAAATAATTCAAAAGGAATGATCTATCAATGATGTAGATATATATGGTTGATTAGAAAACGTTGCTACTTGAGAACCGTTAATTGCTTATGGATTTAGCACTTAAAAAGATTTTCCAGCATAAGATATTCCTTAATGTCTAATGCAATTATTTATAATCACTTTAGAAAAAAATAAAGGGATTCATACACATAAAATTCATACACTTTCAAATTCATATATCCATCAACAAAAAATGCAGAAACAATGAGATTCATAAAAAATGTTCCATGAAATGTGTGTGTGTGTGTGTGTGTGTATATATATAA
>JZKD02S1001158.1:1785040-1795496 GCA_000966675.3 Picea glauca
TATATATTCCTCATCGCCTAAATTGTACAGTTTTTACAAAATGGCAACTCATGCCCAATACTAAAAGCAACAACAAGTTCCCTAACATAAAAAACATCCATATGGTTTCCTAGATACAAAATGGCAGTGGTTGGTCAATCATTGACCACTTCCACCCTCGCCACCCTCAGGAGCATCCTATAAATCTATCCCTCTTCTCTTGCTCGAGGAAGCACCTTGAAAGGTTCTAGGCCTAGGCATGCTTTGACACTCTGAAGACGACACAAAGATTAAACTTTGTTATAAGTTTTTTTCTTCGATGAATTAATAGACATACAAAATGATACTTTGTAATTTAACCTGAGACAACTCACCGCATATGCTGAGGTCCTTCATGAGGGTGTTACCCTCCTCCGTGACCCCAATTTCTCTTTGATTTCACCCTGCATCAGTTACAAGTATCAAGTCAAGAAAATTAAACAAATATGCGTAAAATAAAATTCATGAAACATAAAAAATTATTATCAATGCATTATCTCACCATGAATATCTTAGGCCTTAATGGAGATTCACTGGAAGAATGATCACTAGGTTGTACAACCTGCTTCGAGTCAACCTCTACTGTGGAAGTTTCAGTTGATGGGGCCAATGGAAATGGTGGTGGGGGTGGGTGAGATACAAGTGGTGGGGATGGGTGCCCTAGGTGTGAATCCGCTGAGGATGCGTGCAATAATACTGATGTTGAGGGTGGGATGCAATGGACCCTCACAGGTTGTACAAGTGATTGCAACTCCCTAAGCCTAGAGAAAGGTAACCCATAGCAAACACCTAGGTTCCCAAAGAGTGCAATATCACTATAGATAGAAAATATATCCGATGCCTACATACATATTAATAAAATTGAACTATATTTACCAAATAGTAAAATTCAAAAGCATAATCACAAACAATTTGAGAATTACAATATATTTAACTCTACAATGATACAGTCCCCAAGGTGTAGGACTGTTGGTGAAGGAGTTTGTTTTTAAGGCACTCCATGATATTAAAGTCACTAGTTCGAAACCTGCAGGGATAAAAAATCTAGCCATGTTAAGGGTTGGTGTGGCTCACGCCGGGTGCGATCCCCGGGTGATTTTGACAGCTTAGATGCTCCTGAGCCATGGTTTCTTAGACATAGGTTAATCCCACATGTCACATAAAAACTAACAAACAAAAAAAAACTCTACAATGATACATGTGATCCAAGTGACTTGTCCATCTGAGATGGAAATTCCTCGGAATCACCTAGTCCTAAATCATGTAGAAACACAAGAACATTAAAAATTTGAGGATTCTATAAAATAAAGAAATGAGTATGGTGAATTTATCAAATGTAATACATACCTGTGGGGGTGTGCACCTAATGAATATGATTCCTCTACTGTTTCATCAGTGATGGGGGTAGGAATCAATGCATCCATCAATGTAGAGGGTCCAATACTCAGACGTAACAACTACAAACCAACATACATTAAAATATCAATATAAATACACAAAATAAAAAGTAAATATATAACAATGAAGAACGTAGAGAGGGTTAAGATACTAACCTCCTCCATGAAGCTATGTTGTCCATTGGGATCTATAGGCCCATAGCATGTCTTCTCGTATCTCGAGCATCTGTGAGGTTCACATGGATGACTACTGTTATCGGACTAATCGGTAGGTGAGGACACTAATATATCTCCCTAGATCCACCTGGATGTAGAACAAAACAGGACAGGACATGACTCTTTCCCTAAGTTTTTACCATTGAATTAGCTAGTAGGAAGGAACAAGTAACATACCTTTGTATCGCTTCCTAGGGTCTTTGTTGCTCCCACTTTGCTCTAGTGCTCTCGTGAGGACAAGACCAAGACAACACAAACCAATCAAAGTGAAGATAGAAAAATATATTCAACTGTCAACTTATGTGTGTGATCAAGGAATTACATAATAAAGTGAGAATGACTTTATGGGAAAGAGACATGCCACTGTATCGTATTAATCGAAAGTAGAACATACAACCTAATCGCCTTGATGTTGCAAGATTCCTTTCGATGGCTCTTGTCTCTAACACACACACTTTCTCAATCCTTGCATGAAGAATATCAAATCCTCTTGATAGACTTGCTAGAGTCTCCAAGCTCCTGTTCAAGCTAATTCTTTCACACAATTCTTTCACCAATTATCCAATGAATCTGGCTTAACCTTTTCCATGAGAATTCCATCAATATATAGGAGATAATGAGATGGTTACTTGGATAAGAATGATCCCACAATATCAGGGAATCTAGTACAAGGATAACCATTCAAATGCCAACCCATTCCTCTAGAAGATTCCCTTCCAGAACCATCGAGAATTCATCTTTTTTCAATCTTTAGAGAAGGTTCGCACCCTAGCTATGTAGCACAGTGCGAGAAGTTCTCACCCTAGCTTAAAGTAGCCTGCGAGAATGGGTCATTCTCACACCCTAGGATATTAGCAACCTTCGAACTCTCTTCAAAAGTAAGTTTTCTGGGAAGAGATGAATGTCACTTTTCTAAGGAGAAAGTTCTTATGAGGAGCCTGAGTACACCATCATCAATACACCATCATGATGACCAAAATCATGGGTAACAGAATGCCCCCCAAAGTATGAGGCCAGAATCAGTGATAGCCGAAAGACTTTGTAAACTGCATGTGGGTGTCGGAAACCAGGAGTACACCTAATCAGAAACCTACAAACAACCAAGCATCTGCGGAATATCAAATATACTAATTATGAGGTAGGCATTCCCATACTCAGATCATAGACAGATGACATTGTAGACATAGGTCATGGCCACCAATCATACACTATGGATCCATGCCATAAAAATATAGCATAGCCACCAAGAATGCACTGTGGATCTATGCGAGAAAATTCAAATTAAGATGACATAGCCACGAGACATACAAAGTGGATCTATGTGTTGCAGCTTATACATACTCCATCACAACCTAGAAAAAGAGATGATATCCAGGGTCTTCAATCTCGTTGCCCAAAAGTACGAATCTAACCATGTGATTACATGTGTTGAAGTCGAACATGGCAGAAACCACTTGATTACCGGTCATTGATGAAACCGTTAACAAGTGAGAGGGAAATCACCATTAATGTCAATGACTCCCAAGGTACTCTAGTACAATCCATCGAGTGTGAATGAATGAGTTGAAGTCGAACATTCGACGAAATCTTTTGATCAGGGGTCAATGATGTAAACCCACTGTCAAAAGCGAGGAAACCTGCCATTGAGGCATGCAAGTTCCAAGGTACCAAAGAATTTCTAAGTCTTGTTTCCAGATAATGAGCTGAATTCAATGGAACAAAACTCGTCATAGGAGGGCCTTGATGTATCCCCCATCAATGACACGAAATGAGTAACAGATTTTGAAGGTGAAACAGAGTATGATGTAAGTTGAACTGGACACAGGGAAGGCCGACACGAAGAAAATGGACAACTGCAGATGACCAACTCAATAGAGGTTTCAGATGAACTTCTCTTGAACATATGAACGACATGACCAATGATTTGGAAGCATTGACTCAGAGCTGACACAAGATATGACCTTGTAGGAAATCGAATGAGAGACAAATGGATTTCCCAAACCGGCTTCAAATAATGAATAGGAGGTGTCAGGTTCAAGAACGATGCTTACTGCCAATCAATCTGAAGATGAAAACATATCCCTTTCCCAAATTTTCCCCCACCATTTATGGCGAGTACCTCTTTATTTTTACACAAGATTGAGGAGGATAACATATGCTTGTTGATATAAGCTTATCCTTCAGATAAGTCCTTCGGAGTATATTTAACGAACCCTAGGAAGGAGTGGTTCAGTCCCATTATGGGTCTGTCAATGTTTGTTTAACGAGTCCAGAGATAGAAAACTCTAAGGTTTTTCATGATTATAGAGTCTGGAAAAACACTTAAAAGAGAACTCTCTCAGTTCCTTTTTCGTAAAGTAGTCTGATGAGACCGAAAAAGAGATAAATTATCACCCAATAGATTCTTTCTTCAAATACTTTATTGAGCATGAAAATAGCAAGGTCCCTCGGCTATCTTTTCATGTTTAGAGAGTCTGAAAAGAGCTTAAAGAGGACTCCAGGGGGGTTCCTTTTTCATATAACCTTGTTGAGCCCGAAAAAGTGATAAAAGTATGCTCGATCATGTTCTCATATATTTTCGAGCGCGAGAACGGACAAAGACCAAGCTCGAGGTTTTGTGTAAAAAACCATAAAAAACAATTGAAACATGCGATGAAGAAGAAAAACTATGTCTGCATCCTTGTATATGAATATCGAAGTCGTTACGCCTGCAAAAGTTACACTCAAAATGGAATTAGGGTTTAGGTTTTAATAAATAAATAATTATAAAAATTCAATAACATGCTAAAAGTTAATATAACGAAGTAAAACTCTTTTTACCATATCATTTTCACTTTTCCACTATTTGAGCCCAAAAACCCCTCTTTTAACCTCGAAATTCGACGTCAGATTGTGGGAGTTACGAGCATCCATTTGACGAGTCGTCAGCGACAGTGAGGTAGGCTCTTTGTCCTCTACTCTTTCATGGTTTAAATTTTCATTTTCATTGGTAAAAACACATTTTTGAGTTTGTTTTGTGAGCCATTCTTGTGCTCTGCCATTCTCGTCCTCTACCATTCTCGTAGGTGGGCTACACGGGACCTGCGAGAATGGGTCATTCCAACAGGTGAGCCCACAGTAGCCTGCGAGAACCTCACACTGTGCCTAAAGGGAACCTGCGAGAACCGCAAAGCATAAATTATTTTTTGAAGTTTTTCTCAATGAAAGAAAACCAATTTATGAATAGAGTTATTAATCTTCTTTTTGTGCTTCTTATGCAGGTAATTGGCCATCAAAATGGTTTTGGAATGGCATGAAAGGGAGCACGAAAAAGACAATGCCATTGTCAGAAATCATTTTCCCACCATTGCTTCTTTGAGAAACTGTGGTCTTCTAAAGTACTTTCGTATCTCGGGCATGAAGTCCCAAATCAGGTTATTAGAGTACCTTGTGCATATGTGGGATCCCGATCAGCAAGTATTTCATGTAGGGGTCTATACACTGTCCTTAAATATTGAGGACATTTACTTCTTGACTGGACTTTCACGGCATGGGTACCACATGAGCCTGACTGGTAGCAGAGGTGGTGGGTTGCCCATGAGTGAGTATTGTTGCTTACACTGTGTTCCTGAGGCAAAGAGGAAGAAAGGGAAAGTAGCTATTTAGGGAGTGTGGGATTTGACCCTCCGCACTATTTTATTCACCATTGCACGTATGGTTGGGAGCTCCTCTCCTCACATGGCACTCCAGAGTTACTTTAAGTATGCCATAGAGTGTACTGAACCTCGAGTTTTTAACTGGGTAGATGCAGTGCTTCGTAGCATGAAAAAACAGTTGACCAAATGCAGACGAGGTGACCTGAAGAAATTTGGGTACGGGTCTTTATTAGTGTCCTTATTTATCAAGAGGGTTCCATTACTAAGGCTGCAGGTTGAGTGGAATTTACCGGCTCCCAGGGATCCAAGAATGCTGTGATGGTGTCAGCTCATGGCCCGACACGTAGCTGGACCAATTATCAAGTATGATGATACCTTCTTCGACTGGCTACGACCATAGATGTTGATGGTCGACGATTATGCTTATGTCAGGTTGGATTTCCGAGGATATCTAGGCTTAGTCCTACTGGAGGATGCTCAGTGGGGGGAACTTGGTAAGAAGTACACAATTTTTTCCTTTTTAAATGTTTTTATGAATTTTATCATATGAAAATGTTTTTTTTATATCTATATGTTTGTCCAAAGACTAAATACAAAATTCGGTTTTTGATGACACAGATGTGGGACCTTACCGACCTCCTGGTACTTCTCCCATTCAACGACGAGGAGAGGTGGCACCAGTGCCACAATGGGACGCCGAGGATTATCAAGCAGTGGAATAAAACCTAGAGGGTTTGACAACAGATATTCTAGACATGCCTCTTGGAGAGGTTCCATGATGTTATCAGTGTCATACAGTAGGAGTGTCAGAGTCCATAGGCCGACTGCTCTGTAGGGTTGCCCGGGCTGTCTGTTACCATGAACGTCATCCATGACGTCACTTTGTAGAATATATAAGCTTCAGATTTTGACATTTTTGTCTTTGGACAGAACATGTTTTTGTAAAAAACTCTTTTGATCGATATATATACATATGGCTTCTACCGGTTTATCTTGTGTTGTAAAAATTGATGTGGTTGATTTATAAATGATCCAAATGTTTGTCTAATACATAGTTAGCCAATGCATCAGTTAATGTATTTAGACATCTAGGAATATGTTGATATTCAATATAATCAAAATAATGTTCCAAGAGGCGAATTCGCAACTACACCCGTAACAAAGTAGGACTTCGAATAGTATAGACATTACTTAACTATAGTACTACAAGCTGTGAATCGAGTCGCAAAATCAAATGACAGATTCCGAGCGAGATAACATCAATCAATAATTCGATATCGGTGCTATACTCTGCAATATTGTTGGTCCCACGACCGAGACACACACCTCGTAAGGAGACAAGTTCGTTTGTAGGAGCGTAAATTGCCCATGCAGTGGAAGCAAGGTTCTGAGTACTATGGATAGCACCATCAGTGAAGCCAATATAGGGTAGCGAAGATTCTGACATCTGGAAATCAAACACAACGTCACATAAGGGTAGAGACCAGATAATGACAAAAGCAAGCTACAGTAACACACAAGAAGTATGATACAATAAAAATACAAGTACTCATGCATAGATGATTTTATGCATAGTACTTCTTCAAGTACAACCCATTATTGGGTTCACTCAAAGGGATAACATCGTAATCTACTAGATCATAAGCCCCTTTTTCCAAAACTCGTCGAATGATATAAGGACCTCGCCACGTGGCTTCAAATTTTCTAGCTCCTAACATATATCGATCTTGATTATAGAGGAGAACGATATTTCCTTCAGAGAAAATGTGAGGCTTGACATGTTTGTCGTATTGGGCCTTGACATGTTTTTTATGAGCTTCTATGACTAGGGTAGCATCACGTCGAGTTTCATCTAATTGCATAAGATACAATAGACGTTCTTCCTCAGCAGAAGTGTTTGGTAGGAGTTCAACAACTAGTTTTAAAGAGGGTATCTCGCATTCAATCGGGAGAATGGCTTCCAAACCATAGACTAATCGGAAAGGTGTAAACCCAGTGGCGGACTTGACGGATGTCCGGTAAGCCCACAATGTCGAAAACAACATTGTGTGCCAACTTGTTTTGTGAATCCCTATCATTCATCGGAGCATAGTTATGAGAACTTTGTTAATTTCTTCGACCTGGCCATTGTCTTATGGGTAATAGGGTGTTGAGTTATCATGGTGAAGACCCAACTTTTCAGGAAGTTCGGACATCATGAAGTTGCTAAAGTGGCTATCGTGATCGGTGATGATAGCTTGGGGAACACCAAAACGAGCTATGACATGATTAAAAATGAATAATGTTGTGGTCTTTCCAGTGTTGTCAAATGTCAACATCGCCTCGGCCCATTTCGTAAAGTAATCGATGGCTACAATAATGTATGCATGCCCCCCAGCCGAGTGAGGGTGATAGGTCATGAAATCGATGCCCCATTTCGAAAAGGGACCAACGGAGACCACAAGGTGAAGAGGAGCAGGATGTGACCGTATCTTCTGATTATAGGTCTGGAAAGCATGGCATTTTTTAACAGCGATTATGCAGTCGTTAAATAAAGAAGGCCAAAAAAAACCTGCTCATAAGATCTTCTGGGCAGTAGCATACCCCGACATATGACCACCATAGGCTCCAGAATGGCAGTCATTCAGAGCTTTCTCGGCTTCGTCGAACGTTAGCCAGCATCGAAAAATAGAGTCAATACCCCGACGATAAAGAGTATCCACTAGGATAATGTATTGACGGGCTTGGTAGCGTATTCAATGTCGGTCAGTACTAGACAACGTTGGCCAGAAAGTCTGGGTTTGGAGATATATGATGATATCACCATACCAAAGATCACCAGTGCTGATGAGGAAAAGGGATCCATCGGGTAATGAATCAGCTGCTACATTTTCTGTTTTAGAGTGGGGAAAGTCACATATCAACTCAACAAACACTAAAGACTTCTTGGACTTGGCGCATTCAAGTTCCAATTCAAACTCCTGGAGTATCACAATCCATTTGGACTATTTTCCCCCTAGAAATTGACATGTGAGAATGTGTTGCATAGGGTTGCAGTTGGAAATCACTGTAGTCTTGCGCGAGAGGATATAGTGCCAGAAGCGTTGGACAGATTGGATGGCAGCCAAGGCCAGTTTTTCGACATGTAAATACTTGATTTCAGTAGGTGTTAGACTTTGACTCAAGTAGTATATAACATGTTCATCGTTAGCATCATCCCCCTGGACAAGAACCATACCAATGGTGTAATCTGAGGCAGCAAGGTAGAGGAAATAATCGCGACTGTAATCGGGGGGAAAGAGAAGCGGAGCATGCGTTAGGGACAATTTCAAAGCTTCAAAAGCATTGTTGGCAATGGTATCCCAGACGAACTCTGAACCCTTTTTGAGGAGCCACGTAAATCCACGAGTTATCTTGGCATAATTTGGGATCAAACGACGAAGAAATTTTTCTTTCCCCTGCAAACTTTGTAACTGACGAAGTGTAGAAGGAGGGAGATTAAGGATCGCCTCAACCTTTTCCATGAGAATTCCATCAATATATAGGAGAGAATGAGATGGTTACTTGGATAAGAATGATCCCACAATATCAGGGAATCCAGTACAAGGATAACCATTTGAATGCCAACCCATTATTCTAGAATATTCCCTTCTAGAACCATCGAGAATTCATCTTTTTCCAATATTTAGAGAAGGTTCACACCCTAGCTATGTAGCACAGTGCGAGAAGTTTTCACCCTAGCTTAAAGCAGCCTGCGAGAATGGGTCATTCTCGCACCCTAGGGTATTAGCAACCTGCGAACTCTCTTCAAAAGTAAGTTTTATGGGAAGAGATGAATGTCACTTTTCTCAGGAGAAAGTTCTTATGAGGATCCTGAGTACACCATCATCAATATACCATCATGATGACCAAAATCATGGGTAACAACTACTATGTCCATATGCCCCCTCCTCACTATACTCTCATGTGCATGTTGAAGCTCCAAATCCATTATCAATGTCACTGGTAGACACCTCCTACAAAGATAGTGAAAAAAATCTGTTTTGTTTCACTTGGCTACGAGTCAATGATGAAATGGCCAATTGTACCTATTGCAAGCTCCCTCCAACAGGAGGATGTTGATTAGGGGGTCGATCCTTCGCTTGGGGGGAAGAGTACCTAATATAGAGTCACACCTCACTTTCTCTTAGTCATTTGCTGACCCTTGACCCACCCACTGAAATTCACCAATGTCAAAGTAGTTGACATTTGTAATGATCCCAAGCCATTATGCAAGGATCATCACTGTTTTGGTGTCTTTTTAGAACTTTTTCTGAGTGAGGTATTTCGTCAAACACTTTGTTGATCTACCTTTTAGATGTGTTTATATGTGTGTAAACAGAAAGAGATAACCATGGAACATACCTCAACCATATGCAATAAGATAGACAAGCCAAAACATATCAATTCTTCTTTATTCATAAAATAGAGAAACCTGCTACAATGAAGATACCGATCTGAAATCCTCAACAGATGGCCAAGAAGATAGACAATAGATAAGAGCTGCTACAAAATGCTCTCGCTAATACAAAAGATGTCTCCAAAGGCTGAATAAGAAATGAAGATCAATACAAGCAGATCTGAATGCCAAACTCTCCAGCTGAAGAATGTCATGCTCCAATAGAAGGCTAAAACCCTCAATAACTCGGCCTTGCTGCCAAAGGTGTCCAATCACCCTAATAAATATGCCAACTGATAGATCGGGTGATGGTAAGAACAACCCAGGTGACCGAATCTCCAAGATCCCTCTCAATCTCTGTAGATCTGAAATTCCCCACTCAATGGTGCACCCCACTGGATGACTGAAACCCTAGATAATTTGGCCCTGCTGCCAAAAGTGTCCAATCACCCTAATAAATATGCCAACTAATAGATTGGGTGATGGTAAGAACAACCCAGGTGACCGAATCTCCAAGATCCCTCTCAATCTCTGTAGATATGAAATCCCCCACTGAATGGTGTGCCCCATTGGATGACTGAAACCCTAGATAATTCGGCCCTACTGAAGGAGGCCTCCAAATGCTCTGAAAATCTCCAGAAATATAGATCGGGACACAGCAAGTCACTAGGTAAAGTCTCAGGGTCAGATCTGAAGTGTAACCCCTCCAAACGGACTAGATCTGGATCTCAAAAACACCCTCCTTCTCTTCAATTCGCCCCACTGCTCAAGAA
>JZKD02S1001158.1:1795614-1805813 GCA_000966675.3 Picea glauca
CAATGAGCTATTACACTGAGAGGTTCCTCCAAGTAATGTGCCCAAAATGACCTCTTCAGTGAATTCCATTGACTTATAGCTCAAAATAGTCAAAATCCTGGAAATCGTCAGAATGGAACGAAACCGAAGCCAACCTGTGCGGAATGGCTCATAATGATGGAATATGATGATAAATGCCAACTGAACCCCACAATGCCTCTCAAATACCCGTGTACTCGCTATAACATCCATCTCGCTACTCTGGTCATCATAAGTCTCTGCCCTGTGATGATGTCCCAAAGTGGGGACATTATAGGGGGGGTCGATCCTTCGCTTGGGGGGAAGAGTACCTAACATAGAGTCAAACCTCACTTTCTCTTAGTCCTTTGCTGACCCTTGACCCACCCACTGAAATTCTCCAATGTCAAAGTAGTTGACATTCTTACCCAAAATAAACTCAACCCATAATTTTCTCATGAAATATAAGGGAATGTTCATGTTATTGTAGGGAGTTTGATAATAAACCATATACCACCTATACATCCAACTTTGACTAATCTAGGAATTATTGCACTAGTCAATGGAGATGTGTTTCTTCGCCAGTGGTAGTTATTGTCCATTTCTAGGAACCCTAAATATAGACAATATTCCTTGTTTTGAAATTCTGAGGTCTTTGACTTGGCCTCTATCCAAACTAGTGCTATAATACTCATACATTATTTCCCTATAACAAAATGTAGAGGTCAATTTCCCTTGTGCACTTGTAATGGACTTCACAATGATGTCCAAAGAAGTGGCCAATGAGACTCTGTTATACTCTCTACTGTCTCTTAATTGTTTCTCAAGGGTTCTTAATATAACCAACCACTCATCAATTTCAATGTTTATATTGGGTGGTTGTGGTGGGTTGGGGTTTTGATCTTCTTGGTTTTATTATGAGCAGTTTACATTGTCTTGGGGTTCCATTATACTATATAGGATGCAATTTAAGATCCATGGCATGTAAATTAGGTTGGTTTTTTAATTAAAATACAAAATTACATTTTTTTAAAATTTAGATTCTTGGGAGCAAAAGACTAAATTGGGTTAAAAATAAGATAAATAAAACATACCTAGACACAATGACAAAATACTTCCTTTGTTTCTCCTCTCTATCTCCTCTCTATTTGCATAATGAGAGACAAAATGTGAGCGTGATTCATGCATAGTGAGCACAAATCTAACTCGCGTCCCTTTAAAAAATTTTAACATAAGGAATGCATGCACATTCTTAGGAAAACACACGTGTTCTTAGGAACACATGCACATTCCTAGGAATACACATGTGTTCTTAGGAACACACGTGTTCTTAGGAACACATGCACATTCCTAGGAACACACACGTGTTCTTAGGAACATGCATTCATTCCTGCCACTAAACCTACATGGCAAGCCTCGTGGAGGTTTAACCCCTTCGAAACCTATAGGTTTAGGAGCACGTCCACATTCCTAATAGCCTGCACGCGTTTGTGCGAGTGCACGTTCCTGCTGACCTACTTGCCATGTTTCCAGCCACAAACTTCTGGATCAACCTCACAAATTCATTATATATATCTAAAAATTTTGAAGTTTTTAACAGAAGTTTTGTAGTATAAAGATAGTAGAATTATTGTTTTCCCTAACCATTATCATTTTTTTTTGGATCCCTATAGATTCAGAGTAGATAAACCCTTAAAGAAACTAATGCATCCAACTTATTAATGTTCTGATTCATAACCATTATGCAAACTTTATTTCTTTTTTCCCTCCAAGTGAAAAGTAAAGCCGCCTACACCCACCACCTTTTTACTATGGATACGTTATTATAATAGGATGTTTGTGTCTAATATGTGTTTCGTTCTAATCATATATACAACAAGATTGGTTTGAATTTTGATACCATAAAATGTCTATTGTTATAGTAGCATGATTTTTCTTTATAGTTATTAGAGTTTCTCTTTCATGTATGGGTATCATCCCTACATGAATTTTGAATTTGATCCGAGTTCGTGTCCATAACTTTAGTTCCAAAAATGAAAAAAGCAACCATAAAATTAGAATATGATTTTGTAAGTAGCGCATCTCCATATATTTATTTAAAAAATAAAGAGAAGACCCTTAGCCTTATAATTTTTTAGGAATTGAATTTAAAATTACATTAAAATATAAAAATCAAGACAAAATGAAAGGAAACGAAATTTAACAATAATGTTTTTTTACTATAATTACATTAAAATGTAACAAGAAAAAAAAAATGAAATTTAACAACAATGTTTTCTTACTATAATGGAAAAAAAAACTATAAATATAATTAGAAAAATATAACAATTTAAATTGTTAATAATTTAGAATAATCTAAAATTGAATTTATGAAAGTTACCATTGAAAGGGAAGTAAAATAGAAAATATGTAAAATTCAACCTGATAATGGCCCACGAGATTTTAAATGAAACAAAACTTCACTTGCCACTATTTCTATTTTTGAAATGTAAAATCTATTAACTTAAAAATGAAAAGTAAATATAATATGACATGCATAAGGAACAAGTGTAAAATGAAATATAATTATAAAATGGATAATAACAATTAGATGAAAGGAATATAATAAAAAATCATATATATATATCTATGATATGTAAATAATAAAAAATAATAAATTTATACATAATAATAATGAAAAATAAAATTGATAAATAATGAAATATATTAAGGGTGGTAGATTTAGGGGATATCCTTTATCTCAAAGGAAATTAAGAAGTAAGTTATGAAAGGGACTTGAGTCTATTAACAATTAAGTCGACGAACTTGCACTATACCAAAGGTTAAAACTTCTTGACCCAAGGTGAATCAATGAATTGATTGTAATCATGGATTCAATCGTAATTATCGTGTTCATGTATTGCCCCACTTCACTTGATTAAGATTTAGAAAGATGCATTTGGTGAATCCACCAAAATCTCAATCGCTTTGCATTATATTTTTTCCACATCTTAAGAGAAAGGGATCATCAAGCTTATTACTTTGCCAGCAAAACTTTCCTCATGGAATGTGGAACATTGAGGACAAATGGAGGCGTTTCCATCTTCCCAATTCATTATTCAATTAGTTATGAAATATCTAACTTTTTTCATACCACACAAGTGGTAAGTTAAATTTAATGAGGGAGGATGAAAGTCGTGGTTCACAATAATACTATGTATTGTATCATAGTACATTTCAAGTGTAATGAGGGATCAAATCTTTCAATTCGTCCTTAATTCAACAATTGGTGAGGATGGGATAATGGAGCTTCTTTGTCTAGATGGTTTTCTTTTGTCCATTCGCTTGAAGAATCATTTAATGAGAACATTGTAGAAACGATTTACCATGGCCTAGGTCTGGAGACTTCTTAGAGGAATATTTGGTTCATTGTTGAGGTAAATTCATGTTTCATAGCCTAGGTCTATCTCGAAAGTATATTAGTTGGGGTCAATCTCTTCAAGTTCCTTAGTTTATTCTTGGAAAATTAATGGAGGTTCCTTCAAGTTTTGATAGAAATTGAAAGGAATAGCAGAGGCACTTCTTTAATCAAAACCTATTTCTATGCTTCCTATAGTGATAATTTCATGGTGTAAGGGTGGTTCTTGTTGAATTTTCAATAGTCAAGGTTAAGCATGTAGTTCATTCCAATTTAGCATTTAAGCATAACCATAAATTTTTCAGCAACCAAGATCACAAGAAGAAGCACCATGCACAAGAACAAAAGAAGTATCCTGGGAAACCCTTCTCAACAAGGGATAAAAACCAGCCAAATCATTTGCTATATTCCTCAAGAGAAATACCTTAACCACCAATATTAACCCTATCACACAAGAGGGTGCTCAAACCCTAGAAGAATAACACCTAAGAGAGGTGGGAACTTTTCCCAAGAAGCTATACTTGTTGAAATTTCCAAACTCACATGAAATATATGTTTCCTCAATGGGGAATTTACCTTTACTTATACTAACTTGAACCTATCAATATAAGTGTCTATTGGAACAACATGGCCGACCTCACTAGCTTATAATATAATTAATATTAACCATATTACTTATCTTTTACATTAATTAACAGTCACATTAATATGGGGCCAACCTATAAATTTTACATTACAATTAGGCTTACAGGAAGGTCTAACTCTTGTACAATATAGCAAAGGATTTGTTACACCCACTAGTGCTCATCCACTAGGGGCACATCCATAGGGATGTCCATATATCTCACTCACTGTATTACACAGAAGAACCATATCTTCACACGTTCACATGTGCTCATCCACATGGACATCCACTCTACACATATTATTTCCCACTGTCTCACATAGGAGAATCATCTAGAGTTTCTCGTCAAATTTGTTTCTCATAGGAGGCTAACACATCATATTCATTTATGTTCTCATGACAATGCACCCAACACTTTGGGGTTTCACACATTCACCTTGTGCTCTGCCACAGGAAGGTCTAACTCAACAGAGCGCCTTTTCCACTGGATAATCATTTGAAGTTCTTCTCAACACTTTGAATGGAGGAGGTCATCTCTACATTCCAGCTCTGTCTCAAGTAGGAACCGCATACCCTTCTAAGTGGTTTTCTCTCAGGCTTGTAAGATGGAGAAAGACTCACATGGTTGCAATGATCCACATCTCACAGGTTTGTAAGCTGGAGAATGTCTCGCACAACTGTAATAATCAACACTCCCTCTCATCTAGGGAGGCATTCTTCATCATTCCAAGTCTCACACGGATGTACTCTAAATTTTTTCTTGGTCGGAGTCATCAATACTCCCTCTCAACTAGGAATTCATTCTTCACCAAATTAGTTTGGTGAATATTTCTGCAATCTGCTCATGTGTAGGAAGGTACTGCATGTGTACGATTTTTCTCTGCATCATATCTCTGATATAATAATATTTCATATCATCGTGTATGGATTCATCAGGAACATTGTGTTCTCAAGGAGCTCTTGGTCATCATCATGGGATCTATCTCATGATCTCTCAAAGCTTGTGAAGCCATACTACTTTGCACACTTAATGGTACATACTCTACTTATGTGGTATTCAAGGCCACAAGGTTTTTCATTTCCTGTTTCATTAGGAAACCATGTCAAACTTCATGGTAGGACATCAACCAGATGTGATCTTCTTGGTTCACTGTATTTTCGGCCCAATCTTGAATGAGCATATCCTACAAACTCAAGTTTACTCTGGAGGCATATCTCAAACTATATCTGATTGTGCCTCATGTTTTTTTGTTGTCTAGTGTGTCTGTCTTGGTTGACTCATGAAATGACTAAGCACATTCACTGCATGTCATAAATCAATTCTGATTTTAACCAAATACATCAGTGATCCAATGTGGATCAGTCTCGTCCGAATCATCATCAATCTTCTCCTTTTAAATTTATCACGGTGGATTCTGCATTCTATCATACTTGAACTTCTTTAGTATCTTTACTTTATATTTTTCTTGACTTGGGAAAATCTCATTATTCCTCTATCATACTCCTTGTCTCAAGGAGTAGTGTATCATACTCAAATTCTTCATCTTGAATTCAAAATTCAAGGATTACTTGTATCCAACAATAAGGTTTTCTGAATGAGTTAACAAAATCAGGCTCTTGTCACCAACATTGTAATAATATAGGTTTGGATTAGAAACACGCTTGTTGAAATCCAAACTCATCAAGAATCTATCTATATGATATAGTTTCCAACTCATGGATCGTAGTATGGATGGAAGTGTATTGTGTTTACTGGATCAAGTGTCTCATCATAGACAACTCCATCTATGTGTGAGAAACCTCTGGCTATAGATCTTGTTTTTTATTTCTAAACACTTCCATCAACTGCATGTTTGATCTTATAGAACAACTTGTAACTTACTAAAGACTTCCCTTCTGGTTCCTGAATAATATCTTATGCATCATTCTTTAAGATATTCTGGTATTCGTCTTGCTATGACATCTTTCCATGCATGTTTTCTTGTGGCTTCTTTATGACAAGGAGGCTCAACATCAATTAGGTGTCTCATAACTGAAGGATAGCTTTGAATATCTCTTTTATTTTCTTGGGATGTGCCTTGAGAGTCTTGTATGTTTATCTACCTCTTGTAGAGTGTGTCTAGGTAGGAAATTTATTCCCTACTGCAATATCTCTGATTTTCTCGTATAATAATCAATCAATATGGTTTGGAATCCCGTACCAAGGATAATGGTCTAAGCCTTTGAGGGTTCCCATACTAGGGATTTAATTAAAAATGCAATCAACTATAAAATTTGAAATCAATTGGTTTACCTGGTTTGTAGCCATGCTTTAGTTTTTATAGGAAGTACTTCTCCTCTCTCTATTCTTCATTCTTTTGAGGTGGGTCTGGATCAATGTTTGCAGTGGAAGCATATTCTCTTCCCTTCTTCCTGGTTGGACAATTTCTTGCATAGTGTCCATAACTTTCACATCTGAAGCACTGAATTTATGAAAAATCTCTTCTTTCATAACCTGGATTTGATGAAGACTTTTCACCTTTAAATGTTTTCCTGAATTTTCTTTTTAATTTTCCTCCCTTATTTGTATGAAGTGCAAGAGCATGATTTTCTTCTGAGGAATCTTCTACTCCTCTATTTCTAAGTCTAATTTCTTCTTGGGTACAGTATGTCCATAGAATATCAAATTTTGGTAGAGGTTCTCTTCCACTCATACTATGAAGGAAAGGCTCCCGTGATTTTGGAAGATTCTGGAGAGTGGTTAAGACAAGTTCTCTATCATAAATGATTTTCCTGATGGTCTCTAGTTGTTCTTTAATATCTGATAACTTCATAAAGAAGATGGCAACTGTGTCACCCTTCGTCATATTGGTACTTTGAAGTTGGATCTTTAAGGTAAGAGATCTGAGGTTGTTTCCACTTTAAAACATTCCTTTTAAAGCTTCATACATATCATAGGTTGTCTTTACGTTGGCAATACGAGGCAGGAGGTGATCTCTTACTGAGTAGATGATTAATTTTCTTTCTTTGATATCTTCTTCCTTTCTTATCTTCTTCTCTATATCTGTAGTTGTGGCTGGTAGGTTTTTAGTTACCAAATCCAAGAGGTAATATTCTTCAAGAATTACTTGAAGCCTTGATTTCCAGGAGTTGAAGTTTCTTGCTCCATCAAGCCTATCTTCTACTAAGGATTTGTTCTTCATTTGACTGGTTTCTTCAAAATCTCGCCAACTGGATTTTGAGAACCTAATGATTAGGTTGAATTAGTAATATTGGATTATGTTGGACTTATGATTTCCAACAATCAACATGATAGTGTCACATAGATGCTTGTTGATTCAAGAGAAATGTTTCTTCATAAATCTAGAATTAATATTTTGCAGGAAATTTCGGCACCTTAGAAACCCTAGGGCCTAGATTCAAAACTTCCCTGAATTTCACTTTGAGATATTCTAGAGATACATTACAAGAGGTTGTACTCTTCTATGACAAAAGTGGTGCCAAATTCCAAGTATTAAGGGTTGAATAACCAATGAAAGGAAGGTCATACAAAATTTTCTGGAAACCCTAGAAGGGTCATACAGTTCTGCAAAAGATGAGATGAGACTTGGTGGATTCTTGTGCAATGGTTTCTTTCAATACCTATGCTCTCATACCATGTTGAATTTTCAATAGTCAAGGTTAAGCATGTAGTTCATTCCAATTTAACATTTAGCCATAACCATAAATGTTGCAACAACCAAGATCACAAGAAGAAGCACCATGCACAACAACACAAGAAGTATCTTGGGAAATCATTATCAACAAGGGAAGAAAACCCATCAAAATCCTTTTCTATATTCATCAAGAGAAATACCTTCACCACCAAGATAAACCCTAGCAAACAAGAGGATGCTCAAACCCTAGAAGACTAGAACCCAAGAGAGGTGCGCACTTTTCCCAAGAAGGTGTACTTGCTAAAATTTCCAAACTCACATGAAAGATATGTTTCCTCAATGGGGAATTTGCCTTTACTTATTCTAACCTGAACCTGTCAACATAAGTGTCTATTGCCACAATAGGGCCGACCTCACTATCTTATAATATAATTAATATTAACGATATTAATTATCTTTTACATTAATTAACGATCACATTAAGAAGGGGCCGACCTGTACCCTTTACATTACAATTAGGGTTACATGCAGGTCTGACTCTTGTACAATATAGCAAAGGATTTGATACACCCACTACTACTCATCCACTAGGGTCAAATCCATAAGGATGTCCATATCTTTGGCTCACTGCATTACACAAAAGAACCAGATCTTCACACGTTCACCTGTGCTCATCCACAGGAACGTCCACTCTACATATTTTCTTTCTCACTACCTCACATTGGAGAATCATCTGGAGTTTCTCATCAACTCTTCTTCTTAAACGAGGCTAACACATGATTTTCATTTTTGTTATCATGACGATGTACCCAACACTTTTGGGTTTCACACGTTCACCTTGTGCTTAGCCACAGGCACGTCTAACTCAACATATCTCCTTTCCCACTGGATAATCATATGGTGTTCTTCTCAACTCTCTGAATGGAGGAGGTCATCTCTACGTTCTAGATCTGTCTCAGGTAAGAACCACATACCCTTCTTAAGGGCTTTCTCTCAGGTTTGTAAGCTGGAGAAAGACTCACATTGTTGCAATGATCGACATTTCATAGGTTTGTAATCTAGAGAATGTCTCGCATAGCTGAAATCATCAACAGTGCTTAGCATTGACAATGGAATTTAGTACAAATTATGGAATTGGAGGACTTTGCAGAAATATTCATTGACATTGGACAATATGGTTAGAAACCATCACCCAAGTTGATGCCCCCTTTGTGAAATTGTTGATATTGATCGTATTGTTTGACATCAAGAAGCCCTTATTGAGAATAGTATAGCACCCACACCCAAGAGGAAAATCATGATAATGGAATGATAGTAATAATAAAATCTCTTTCAAGAGATGAAGAAAATAAAGAATGGTAATAATAATGTTCTAAGAAGCTAATTCTATATAATATATTGTAATAATCACAACTTAACTAATATATTAGTTTTATATTTTATTTACAATTTTTAAAGATTATGTTAAGGAATTTCTTTGGCCTCTCTAAATTGTTCATTTAACTATTTATATTATAAATTAGTGTTTTTGTTTATGCTTAAGAAATTATAAATTATAAACAATAATGTGTTATATTAAATATTTTGTTTTTAATTTATTTATAATTTTGTATCTAAAAATATATTAATAACATGAAATAATTATAAAATAAATAAATAAAATATTATATTGGTTCATTCATTCATTATATTGGAATGTAACTTCCTTTTCATTCATTTGAAATATTGAAATTAACATATGTCTACTTAATATGATATTTTATACCAGAAAAGATAGTAATAATAAATCTAATAGTTATGAGAAATAACCACATTAATAAGTGTGAGTGATGTTGTCCTTGCCAAAAAGTTTTTGGCAAATAGATTTGAATTCACACATAAGTTTGAATTACAACATTGCATATCAATATATTATACAAGTATTTGAAGATGCTTATACCAATACCAAAACTGCATTAAATTGTGTTGCCAAAACTGGTGGTGTAAGTGAAGTGGTGAAGCATTACTTATCAAGATTACTTAAAGCATAACAATTTTAACCTAAAATCTAATCAAAATTATTTATTATGAAAATAAATAAATAAATATACAAATAAAATATTTTATTCCTACAAATAAAATAGTCTATTTTCTTCATAAAATTTAATTCATGGAAAATAATTTGAAGTCTCAATAAGTCCCGTGCAAATTAAGTCTACAAATACTATAATTGTAAATTTTGTTACAAGATTCTTCAAAAACAAATACATGGGAACATTGCACTTCACATCCAATATGTCATTAGGTCATTAGACACAATATATAAGTGGACCTAATGGTTAAGAACATGTGATTTCTCCTAAAAGATCATATGTTCAAATCCATAAGTTATATAAAATTGGAAAAGAAATTGCATTGTGTGAAAGTTATGCCATTGCAAATCAAAACTTAAGTATAAGCTCATACTGAAAAAACTGCATTCTCTCAATATTAACAATAAAACTTAGAATTGGTTAACAAATGACATGTATTATAAAAATAATTTACTTAACCATTTATCAAATTA
>JZKD02S1001159.1:0-18802 GCA_000966675.3 Picea glauca
AGTTATCCTAGAAGTATGGTTAGA
This sequence comes from Picea glauca, assembly GCA_000966675.3. Taxonomy (NCBI): domain Eukaryota; kingdom Viridiplantae; phylum Streptophyta; class Pinopsida; order Pinales; family Pinaceae; genus Picea; species Picea glauca. The sequence goes on from JZKD02S1001159.1 coordinate 25, forward strand.
GAACCCATGCTTATTTGTGGAATAATGAGATGAAGGTCAATGAATTTTTCAGTGAAACTATCCTATATGGATAGTTCTTATCATTCCATTTTTGGTGGTATGTGGAACATCACATAACTCCTCATGGTTAGAGAGTTATGGCCATGAGAAGTTGGAGAACCTAAGTTTGGGTAATGGACCCAAGTTTGTTTGATGGAAAAATGTATAAGTTTTGATATATTTCCAGATAATACTATTCTATATGGATAGTACATGTCATTCCATTTCTGGTGGTATGTGGAACGTCACATAACTCCTCACGGTTTGAGAGTTATGGCCTTACGAAGTTGGAGGACCCTCATATGTCATCTTGAAGACCCAAAAAATCAAAGTAGTCAAAGTGGTTTAAAAGATTTTAAAAGGTAAATAATAAAGTGAAGTGATGAGTGTATTATAATTCAAAGTAACTACAAAATAAACTATTTCAATAATAAATTTAATGGAGAAATTAGAAGTAGGTTAACCCTAAAATAAGGAAAGTGGAAAAAGTGACCTAGAAGATGTTTTTAAGGAAGCTATTTGGAGAGTATAAATAAGAGGCAAGACTCTCTCATTTTACATCACACTTGAGCATATTGAATATATATAGGTTTATGAGGTAACCAAAGGATATCTAAACCGAATTTCCGAGGGAAGGTGAAGAAAAGAAGGTCGGAATTCAAGGAAGGATAAATTCTTTTGATGATGCTTTCTAAGGTGTTTCAGGTAAAAACGTCATAACTTCTTCATAACATATCCAAATTCAGTAAGACCAAATGTGTTGGTTAGAATACAGTCTGTATTATTTCGTGTAACAATTTCAAATATATTTAACAAATATTCCGTGCAGGGAACGCTCTACAAGGTCACTCTCTTGAGAATATTGAATATATATAGGTGTCTAAGGTAACCAAGGATATATAAGCCGAAATTTTGATGGAAGGTGAAGAAAAGAAGGCCGAAATGCAAGGAAGGATAAATTATTTTGATGGTGCTTTCTAAGGTATGTTATTTACATGTCATCTCACCATTTTTGCTATAAATTTGTTTCTATAATTACTTAGACCGTGAAATTGATATTCCATTGAGAAAACATATCCAAGTATTTGTGGTAAAAAATTCATCTCGTGGGTTGTTGTATTTTGGGAGTTACACTCCGTGGAAAATAGGGTTTGTGGCTAGTCTTGAAACTAGTCAAAAATAAGTGTTTTGGGTAAAAACGTCATAAAATATCCAAATTCCATGAAAATAAATGTGCTAGTTAGGGTACAGTCTTTAGTATGTTGTGTAACAGTTTCAAATCATTTCAAAAAATATTCTGTGCGGGACCTGCTCTACAAGGTCGCTCTCTAGAATAAGCCAGAGTTGCCATTTTTGCTATAACTCCTTTTCTAAGAGGTTCCAAGTAGTGAAACTTGGAGGAATTGCATAAAACACACTAAAGAACATTGTGTATCAGTTTTAGATATTTATTCATTGCAAGTACAAAGTTATGATTATTTCAAGTTAGGGTTGTTGACTAATCCAAAACTAGTCATGTGAGACTAAAGAAAAGTTTGATGAAAATGCTAGTCTCTTGTTGTNACAAGTAGTTGATGAGTTGGCACATACATGAGGTGTATAGTTGATGATGTTGGTACATATTGATGAGTACTTGACACATGATTGGTACATACTTGGTACATGGTTGGTTTCACTTATTTATGGTACAGGTTGTTTACATATTATTTGGTACAGGTTGGTGCATGGTTGATGCACTTGTTTATGGTACAGGTTGGTGCATGATTGATGCACTTATATGGTACAGGTTGATTACATGTTGAGGTACAGGTTGATGCATGGTTCAAATTTATTGGTACAGGTTTACAACTGTATATCTCACAGTGATAGAATGACAGTGGTTCCATCATTCTACTTCTACTTCAGGGCAGTTGGATGGGGCAAGGACAAGTGGTTGTAGCCACCTTCCATTTGTAGACAGAGAACATAGGGGGTTGTAGCCTCCTTCTGGTTGTAGCCAGAGAATTGGGGAGTTGGAGATTCCCTTAGGTTATAGCCTAAGAAACTAGGGGGTTGGAGCCTCCTTCCAGTTGCAATTGGAAAACAAAGGAATTTGGTGCTTCCAATGAATGAAATTCTTCAAGACATATAAGAAAAAACATTTAGTGGTTTTCTCCCAATTTGGGTTTCCACATAAAACACTGGTGTACTGTGTATGTGTGATTGTTCATTATTGGATAATAATTCTACATTGATATAACACTTGGATTCTTTGGAGAAAAAAGATTATAATTGCGCTATTACTGAATCACCCCCCCTCTCAGTAATCCAACAATTGGTATCAGAGTGAGTTTCATTTAGGAAACAATTTAACCACTGGAAGGAGATCATGGATTATTATGAGAATGGAGTACCAATGTTTAATGGTCAGAATGGTTTTAAGTATGAAATGTGGAGCAGAAGGAAAAAGGTATTTTTACAGGCACAGGGACATTATATTTGGCTATCAGCTGTTACAGGATATGATAGTTCAAAAAGGTAAAAGACTGCATCCAAGAAGGAATTGAAGAAGAATAACAAAATAGCAATGGATTTAATTTGGGAATGATTACCTAAACCGATAAGAGAAAAGGTTGGTAAATGTTCATCAGCGAAAGAACTTTGGGATAAGTTACAAGACATATATTCTTCACCCATAACAGATTCAGAAAATGCTAAAGAAGATGCATATACAGAACACGAAGAAAGATGCTCATCATGTCAGACAGATTCATAAGAGGAAGAGTATGATGAAGCAAAAGTTGATTACAAAGAAAAATTGATCAATGCAATTAAATATCTAAGGAAAGAAAGAGAAGAAAACAAGTCATCCAAAAAAGAATTGATGAAGCAAAAGCAAAGTGTTCAAGGTTCCGAAAAAGATCAACGGGTCATCAAGAATTTAAGAGCTCAACTAGAAGAGGCCAGAAGAATTGAAGAAACTGTGGAATATCAAAAGAAATGTTTAGAAGCCAACATAGCATCCCAAAAGGAAGAAACATAAAAGAGAGAAAATATACTGATGGATCATCTCAAGGAAAGAACCAATGACTTAAACCAACTTGAAGAAGAGTTTGGTCAATGAGAGAGAAGACTGGAAGAAGAAATAATTGAATTGAAAATCCAACTTGAAGAAGCAAAGAGAACATAAGAGGTCATGAAGTCTTAGATAATGAAGAAATAAGAAGAGGTTGAGAATCTTGAAGAAGAATTTGTCACATTAAGAGTCAAAATTGTCAAGCTCAACAAAAACGTTGAAGAGACATAAACATCCACATCAGTTGTAGAGAATGAAGAGAAGCACTCTATGTTGCTAGAAAAGAAGAATGAAGAAAATAGAAAGAGTTATGGAGAAGTACTCAAAGGAAGGAATCATGGTCAACCCGAATCTAAGAAAACTATTAAAGATACATCTTCAAGAATACCATCCATGTTCAAGCCACAAAGAAGCTTCAATCATGATCATGATTAGTCAAGGAAAAAATTTAGAAGGACTACGGCACAAAGAAGATCATTCACTCCCAAGTATGAAAATTTATTTTATGGTCATTGTTTTTATTGTATTAACTTTGGACATAAGGTTGTATATTGCAAGGATTATAAAAGAAATGTTCAAGCAGGCCGTGCCTATGTGGTCACATGTAACATTGAGTGTTACAAATGTCATAACTATGGACACATAGCCAGTGATTGTAGAAGCATGATTGATACTTCCATGAAAGATAATACTGATATCATATATAAGAAAGTATGGATAAGAAAACAGGAAGAACAGGTGAACAAAGACCAGGTACTAGAGATCGCAAGATTGGAAATAAAATGAGATGGAGAAAATTCTACAGAGAAAAGGAAAGATGTCAGATACAGAAAGGTTTGGAAAATAACTAAAAGAAAGGAAGGACAAGTAAATAAAGAACTTGTTCAAGAGATTGTACTTTCATGCATTGTAGTGAAAGATGAATCCAAAGATAGAAAGAAAGAAGTCAGAGCTCAGAGAGATAATGAATCTACCAATGAAGATGATGATGAATCTACTAATGAAGAAGATGATGAATATACATTAGAGCAGGAATTACTCTGATCCATCCGGCTTAGAGACTCCCAAGTAATATGAATATTACATAGGGGGAGTCTATGTGATAGCTATGACAGACCAAAGAACCATCCTTCGAGTAGCTTGCAGAGTTTGAGAAGACATATTCAGAGAAATCAATTAGCATAAGTACAGTTTGATATATTAATCAAGAGTTCATGATAGTATAGTGATAAATGGGTCAACATTATGGGCAATTGTGCAAGTAGAGTCTTGGACAATATGGAAAAAGATGGATTCATAAGAACACTTAATAGGTTTGGATAAATATATGATAGTGGACGACATAATGGATTCATAGATTGGTTCAGAGAGTGGTTCAAAGAAAAATTAACATTACCATAATGGATGATAATTACACATGAAATGGCTCAAACAATGCTAATGGATTCCAAATTGACAGATATTTTTTGGACACATGCAGTGCATACATCAGTTCACATTCAAAACAGAGTAATGCTAAAAAAAAGCAATGAAAAAACTCCCTACGAACTATGGAAATGAAGCACAGACAACAACCTCTACATCAAGGTAACAACTCAAGGTAATATTTTATTAATTGAAATTTATGTTGATGATATTGTTTTGGAAGTACTAATGATAGGTTAAGCCAGAAATTTGCAAAGGATATGCAAAATGAATTTGAAATGTCATTACTTGGAGGACTATCCTTCTTTTTGGGTCTTCATATATGTCAAAAAAACCAAGGAATTTTTATTTCTCAAACTAAGTATATCAGAGAAACGCTAAAGAGGTTTGGAATGGAAGATTGCAAACTAGTTACCACTCCTATACAAATCAGTTGCAAGTTGAGCAAAGATGATGATTCAAATTCTACAGACTAGAGGCAATACATGTCAATGATTGGTAGCTTACTATATGTGACAACATCCAGACCAGATGTAATGCAGGCAGTTGGATAGGTGGCACGATTTCAAGAAGCACCAAATGAATCACATGTATTAGCAGTGAAGAGGATTTTCAGATATTTCAAAGGAACATAAGAGTTTGGATTATGGTATCCAAAAGGAAAGGATCTATCACTTATTGTCTACACAGATGCAGATTAGGCAGGTTGTATTGATGACCGACGAAGCACCAGTGGAGAAACGTTCTACTTGGGTGAGTGTTTAGTATCATGGCTAAACAAGAAAAAATCATCAATATCTTTATCTATTGCTGAGGCATAGTATATTGCAACAACATCATGTTGTACATAGGTTCTTTGGATGAAACAAACTCTGGCAGATATACATGTTGAGTATGATGAGCCCATTCCAATCTATTTTGATAATACAAGTGCCATCAATATCTCAAAGAACCCCATAATCCACTCCAAGACGAAGCATATTCCAATCAAGTATCACTTTATACAGGAGCAGGTTACAAAAAAGAACATCAGAGTTGAGTATGTGGGCACAAAAGAACAAGTGGTAGACATATTTACAAAACCACTTCCATGGGAAGCCTTTGAATATCTTCGCCAGAGACTAGGAGTAATTTCTACTCCAAAATGAATACTTTTGAATGCTTATCTTATATGTCTTAGATGTACACGAGGAAGCACCATAAATAGGACAAAGGGGGAGAGATTTATCAGATGAAAAAGGTAAATACTTGGAGAGAGAGCATAGAGGCATGTTTCCAAGGGGAGCGATTGTCACAAGGGAAGAATGAGTGATATGACTTCAGAGTGATACCCTTTATCAAAGGGGGAGATATTATTCATATGAAGGGAAAGAGAGTAATCAGAGGATTATAAACACAAAGAAAAATCAAAGGCATGTAGAAAGGGGGAGAATCCCCAAGGAGATTTCAATTAGGGGGAGTAGCCCCAAAGGGAGATACCCTTTTCCATTGATGTCAAAGGGGGAGAGATAGAAACATTGATAAAGAGTATAAGCATGAATGTTATCATGACTAAGTGTTGCCATCAATTCCAAAGGGGGAGATTGTCAGACATTTGGCTTAGGTTGATGGATAGTTGGTATGGATTGTTGGTTGTCATTGATGTCAACTATTGGAGAGTGATATTCTAGATTGATGTCAACCCTTAGTGATTGATGTCAACCCTTGGAGAAAGTACGATAGCGAATTCCGGTAGCACAAAGGTTTGGGTAATGGACCCAAGTTTGTTTGATGTAAATATGACTCATTATTGTTTTGTCATGGTTGATAATAAGTACAAATGGATGAACTCCAAATTGGTCCCCTTATGGTGAAAGCTCTCACGGGAAGACGCTTTGCAGATTGAGTTATCCTAGAAGTATGGTTAGAGAACCCATTATTATTTGTGGAATAATGAGATGAAGGTCAGTGAATTTTTCAGTGAAACTATCTTATATGGATTGTTCTTGTCATGCCATTTCTGGTGGTATATGGAACGTCACATAACTCCTCATGGTTAGAGAGTTATGGCCATGAGAAGTTGGAGAACCCAAGTTTGGGTAATGGACCCAAGTTTGTTTGATGGATAACGGTATGAGTTTTGATATATTTTTGGGTAATACTATTCTATATGGATAGTACATGTCATTGAATTTCTGGTGGTATGTGGAACGTCACATAACTCCTCACGGTTTGGGAGTTATGGCCTTACGAAGTTGGAGGACCCTCATCTGTCATCTTGAAGCCCCAAAAGGTCAAAGTAGTCAAAGTGGTTTAAGAGATTTTAAAAGGTAAATAATAAAGTGAAGTGATGAGTGTATTATAATTTAAAGTGACTACAAAATAAATTATTTCAATAATAAATTTAATGGAGAAATTAGAAGTGGGTTAACCCTAAAATAAGGAAAGTGGNGATTTTGGTTGAGGTACAAGTTGGGTACATGGTTGAGACAAGTAGTTGATGAGTTGGCACATACATGAGGTGTATAATTGATGATGTTGGTACATATTGATGAGTCATAGTTGATCAGTACTTGACACATGATTGGTACATACTTGGTACATGGTTGGTTGCACTTTTTTATGGTACCGGTTGATTACAGATTGTTTGGTACATGTTGGTGCATGGTTGATGCACTTGTTTATGGTACAGGTTGGTGCATGGTTGATGCACTTGTTTATGGTACAGGTTGATTACAGGTTGAGATATAGGTTGATGCATGGTTCAAGTTTACAATGGTATATCTCACGGTGATAGTGTGACAGTGGTTCCATTCTTCTAATTCTACTTCAGGGCAGTTGGATGGGGAAATGTCAGGTGGTTGTAGCCACTTTCTGGTTGTAGCTGGAGAACATAGGGGGTTGTAGCCTCCTTTTGGTTGTAGCCAGAGAATTGGGGAGTTGGAGCTTCCCTCAGGTTGTAGCCTAAGAAACTAGGGTGTTGGAGCCCCCTTCCAGTTGCAGCAGGAAAAAAAAGGAATTTGGTGCTTCCAATGAATGAAATTCTTCAAGACATATAAGAAAAAACATTCCGTGGTTTTCTCCCAATTTGGGTTTCCACGTAAAACAATGGTGTACTGTGTATGTGTGATTGTTCATTTTCTTATTGCTCATTATTGGATAATAATTCTACATTGATATAACACTTGGATTATTTGGAGAAAAAGGATTATAATTACGCTATTATTGATTCACACCCCCTCTCAATAATCCAACAACCAGTCAGTGCAAGTCATGGTGGTGACAACCCATCAACCAGTGATCAAAAGGTTGGGGGACAAAAGGGTAAAGTCATGATTCCTTGCAATTTATGCGGGGATATACACCTCACTTACCTTTGATATCGTATGGAGGAAGCTTCACAATTGTTGGAAGACATTGTTGTTTCCATGTAACAACACCCAATTTCTTCCCATGACTCCTCTCCAAACTAACCTTTGGTTGATTAAGTGGTTGGTCCAATTCAATCGTCGGTCGATATCACTCTTCCTTTGGAGAGTGAAGTGGATACTGCTTGGGTTTTTCTTGTCACTACAGATTCCTTTGAACAAGGTGACATTTCACCCATTTCAACGTAACCCCCTCCAAGTACTGAGGTCATTTCCTTTGATTGGAATAGTTTGGTGGAGCCTCTCCTTCTTTCGTACTCGCCTTTCCAAATAATGGTGTAGGTTTGAGATAAGATCACAATACGTTGCACTATTATTGATGACGGCGGTTCTGTTAGCATTTTATCCTCAATTGCTTGACAAGATTTAGGTTCCCATTAGCTTGTGTCAGTTACAAATGATCTCTTGGATTTTAATAAAATATCTAGTGAACCTTTATGGATTCTTCCTCAGCTGCCCATCACCTTAGGAGGGAAAACTATTTGTATTGATGTTATGATAATCCAAGGCCCTTTAAATTTTAATTTACTCCTTGGGTAGGACTATGTCTATGCTATGAAACCCATCGTGTCCAAACTCTTTCGAGTGATGCATTTCCCTCACAATGGAAACATCATGACCATTGACCAAATTTATTTCGTTAGTCCTAATCTGACTGCCAACAATCCCACTTACCTAAATGTTTCTTACATGAAAGTGGTATCCCCCCTGCCACAGGTTAATTATGTGGTATCATGTCCCATGCCTTAAACTATTGATGAGAAGGAGCCTCTCACTGTATGCTTGACTTCTTTAGAATTAGATACAATAGTTGACATGGTGCACACTTCAATGGGGGTTTTGGAGTCGATTCTTTCCCCCACTACCCCTATTGAGTTTCTTGACATAAATTCTTTCCATAGCATTGTTCTTTCGCCCGATGAAGATCTCTTGGAAGCCATGGTCAAGGTCTATGAGCATAGTTCTCTTTCTGTGTCAAGCTCATTAAAAAATGAAACAAATACCCATGAGCATAGTTCAATTTCGGTGTCAAGCTTGTTAAAAAATGAAATAGATAACCATGAGCATAGTTCATTGTCCATGTCAATATCATTAAAAAATGAAATAGACCCCCCTCCAATTGAGTCAAGTCTTCCACTAGATCTAGTACCTGAACCTTCATTTCCTAAACCTGTTTCAGTTGATCATATTTCTTCCTCCCTCTCCAGTGAACCTATTCCTATTAGTATCGAGGAGTCTAATCGGGTGCTGAAGAAAAGTTTGTGGATGAAACAAATCTTTGGGGGCATGTCTCCAACCTCTAGACATCATGCTGGAGTTAAGCTGCTAGATTTTGCCGATTATGCTGGGTGAAAAGTACCAAACTTTGGACATCATTTTGGGAAAAAACCTGCCAATGGGTATCACTCAAAGTATCAACCTATGGACATCACGTTGGGAAGAAATATGTCAATGGGTATCATTTCAAGCATAATTCATTTTCAGTTTCAAGTTCATTAAAAAATGAAACCAACCCTGAGCACANCAGGTTGGTGCATGGTTGATGCACTTGTTTATGGTACAGGTTGATTACAGGTTGAGATATAGGTTGATGCATGGTTCAAGTTTACAATGGTATATCTCACGGTGATAGTGTGACATTGGTTCCATTCTTCTAATTCTACTTCAAGGCAGTTGGATGGGGAAATGACAGGTGGTTGTAGCCACCTTCCGGTTGTAGCTAGAGAACATAGGGGGTTGTAGCCTCCTTTTGGTTGTAGCCAGAGAATTGGGGAGTTGGAGCTTCCCTCAGGTTGTAGCCTAAGAAACTAGGGTGTTGGAGCCTCCTTCCAGTTGCAGCTGGAAAACAAAGGAATTTGGTGCTTCCAATGAATGAAATTCTTCAAGACATATAAGAAAAAACATTCCGTGGTTTTCTCCCAATTTGGGTTTCCACGTAAAACACTGGTGTACTGTGTATGTGTGATTGTTCATTTCTTATTGCTCATTATTGGATAATAATTCTACATTGATATAACACTTGGATTATTTGGAGAAAAAGGATTATAATTACGCTATTATTGATTCACACCCCCTCTCAATAATCCAACAACCAGTCAGTGCAAGTCATGGTGGTGACAACCCATCAACCAGTGATCAAAAGGTTGGGGGACAAAAGGGTAAAGTCATGATTCCTTGCAATTTATGCGGGGATATACACCTCACTTACCTTTGATATCGTATGGAGGAAGCTTCACAATTGTTGGAAGACATTGTTGTTTCCATGTAACAACACCCAATTTCTTCCCATGACTCCTCTCCAAACTAACCTTTGGTTGATTAAGTGGTTGGTCCAATTCAATCGTCGGTCGATATCACTCTTCCTTTGGAGAGTGAAGTGGATACTGCTTGGGTTTTTCTTGTCACTACAGATTCCTTTGAACAAGGTGACATTTCACCCATTTCAACGTAACCCCCTCCAAGTACTGAGGTCATTTCCTTTGATTGGAATAGTTTGGTGGAGCCTCTCCTTCTTTCGTACTCGCCTTTCCAAATAATGGTGTAGGTTTGAGATAAGATCACAATACGTTGCACTATTATTGATGACGGCGGTTCTGTTAGCATTTTATCCTCAATTGCTTGACAAGATTTAGGTTCCCATTAGCTTGTGTCAGTTACAAATGATCTCTTGGATTTTAATAAAATATCTAGTGAACCTTTATGGATTCTTCCTCAGCTGCCCATCACCTTAGGAGGGAAAACTATTTGTATTGATGTTATGATAATCCAAGGCCCTTTAAATTTTAATTTACTCCTTGGGTAGGACTATGTCTATGCTATGAAACCCATCGTGTCCAAACTCTTTCGAGTGATGCATTTCCCTCACAATGGAAACATCATGACCATTGACCAAATTTATTTCGTTAGTCCTAATCTGACTGCCAACAATCCCACTTACCTAAATGTTTCTTACATGAAAGTGGTATCCCCCCTGCCACAGGTTAATTATGTGGTATCATGTCCCATGCCTTAAACTATTGATGAGAAGGAGCCTCTCACTGTATGCTTGACTTCTTTAGAATTAGATACAATAGTTGACATGGTGCACACTTCAATGGGGGTTTTGGAGTCGATTCTTTCCCCCACTACCCCTATTGAGTTTCTTGACATAAATTCTTTCCATAGCATTGTTCTTTCGCCCGATGAAGATCTCTTGGAAGCCATGGTCAAGGTCTATGAGCATAGTTCTCTTTCTGTGTCAAGCTCATTAAAAAATGAAACAAATACCCATGAGCATAGTTCAATTTCGGTGTCAAGCTTGTTAAAAAATGAAATAGATAACCATGAGCATAGTTCATTGTCCATGTCAATATCATTAAAAAATGAAATAGACCCCCCTCCAATTGAGTCAAGTCTTCCACTAGATCTAGTACCTGAACCTTCATTTCCTAAACCTGTTTCAGTTGATCATATTTCTTCCTCCCTCTCCAGTGAACCTATTCCTATTAGTATCGAGGAGTCTAATCGGGTGCTGAAGAAAAGTTTGTGGATGAAACAAATCTTTGGGGGCATGTCTCCAACCTCTAGACATCATGCTGGAGTTAAGCTGCTAGATTTTGCCGATTATGCTGGGTGAAAAGTACCAAACTTTGGACATCATTTTGGGAAAAAACCTGCCAATGGGTATCACTCAAAGTATCAACCTATGGACATCACGTTGGGAAGAAATATGTCAATGGGTATCATTTCAAGCATAATTCATTTTCAGTTTCAAGTTCATTAAAAAATGAAACCAACCCTGAGCACATTTTCATTCTTTGTTTCAAGCTCATTTAAAAATGAAACCAACCCCGAGCATAGTTTCATTATCTATTTCAAGCTCGTTTAAAAATGAAACCAACCTGTAGCACAGTTTCATTCTCAGTTTCAATCTCTTTTAAAAATGAAACCAACCTCGAGCACAATTTCATTCTCCATTTCAAGCTCGTTTAAAAATGAAACCAACCTCGAGCACAGTTTCATTCTCTGTTTCAATCTCGTTTAAAAATGAAACCAACCCCAAGCATAGTTTCATTCTCTATTTCAAGCTCATTTAAAAATTAAGCAGACACCCTTAGCACAATTTCATTATCTGTTTCAAGCTCATTAAAAAATTAAGCAGCCACTTCGAGCATACTTTTATCACTTTTTTGGGCTCGTAAAAAATATACGAAAAAGTAACTCTTTGGAGTCTCCTTTAATCTCTTTTTAGACTCTTTAAACATGAAAAGATTGTCGAGTGAGCTTGTTTTGTTTCACACTCCTTAAAAGGACTTGAAAGAGCATCTATTCATTGTAAGTTTAACTAAAAATCAAATAGGTAATTTCCATTCATGGTGGGGGGGGGGGATTTGAAAGAAGTGGGTCAATTTTTGGAAAGCATTATTGCAGATGTTTGTTATCACACTTGAACATGACACCTATTTGCGTCTTGTCTTACAATTGGGTAATCTGCTTGTCTCCGAGTCATACCAATCCTATGAGTCATTATACTCCTTTGGCTCACCCGAAGAGTGCCCCAATTATCGTCGCACTATTCTTTGTTCTATCTCTCAATCGAGTCAATGCTTCCAAGTCATCTGTTGTGCCTCACAATGTTCAAGGGAAGTTTTAGCCCAACTCAACCACTTTGCAGTGTTACCAACCTTCATCCCAGTGTCAGTTTGTGCTCATTTCATCTATCATCTTACATCTTTTTCCCGTCTCAGTTTCATGTTGATGATGAGGAACATATCATTTCCCTCCTTCGACAAGTCTATTCCTTTCAACTTCAACACATTATCCATAATTTAGACTTAGAAACTAGTTGGTACCTTGGAACCTGCATGCCTCAATGGAAGGTCTCCTCGCTTTTGACAATAGGTTTATATCATTGACCTCTGATTGAATGATTCTACAAATTTTCAACTTCAACTCATTTATTCACATTCGTTAGAATGTACTAGGGTACCTTGGGATTCATTGTTATCATTGGTGATTTCCCTCTCACTTGTTAACGATATACATCAGTTACTGGTAATCAAGTGGTTTATACCATGTTCAACATCAATACATCTATTCATGTGGCTAGAATCATACCATTTCAGGATCGAGACAAAGAACTCGGTAACTCCTCAGGTACCCAGGTTGCTTTGGAGACTATTTGAGTACTTAGAATATTTTAGTATGGTCATCATGAAGGCGATCATGCTGATAAGATATATATATATATATATATATATATATATATATATATATATATATATACTGTCACATAGATCCACTTTGTATTGGTCTGTGGCTATATTTTTTTCATATTGTAGCTCCACTGTGTATTCTTTCATGGCTACGACCTGATTGAGTCATGGAGATATGGATCCACATTGTATCTTTGGTGGCCATATCCTTAGTCACTGCTTTCATGGATCCACAGTGTATTGGTTGACGACCATGATTTGAGTCGGTTTATTCCGAGCATGGGTATTCCTACCTCAGGGATGATACATATATACTGATTGATGTGTTGTTTGCAACTTCTGCCCAACTCTCCTATTCCAACACCCTTACATATATATTTTCGTAAAGTGTTTTGGCCATCAACTTTTCTTCTTACCTCACACTTTAGGGGGCATCTATTACACACCTAAGTGTCGCACTACCAAATGTCGCACTTAAGTGTCGTAATTTTCGCAAGTGTCGCATCTGTTATGCACCTAAGTGTTGCAATTTAACGAGTGTCACAACTTCATCACCTTAAATAAATGTATGTCATAATCCCTAGACAATTTGGAAGGAAAACCTATCAGTTGGAGGTCGAAATGCTACCTTTTTCCTTGAGATTTTGGCCTTGTTTGAGCTTCATCACCCCCCTGCCCATATACAAGGAGGGATAAACCCTGATCATCACCCCTCAAGAGTGTCCTAGGGAGAGATAATCCCTTGTTCATCACCCCGTGCACGGTTATGGGGGGGCGATGAAGTAGTTGCAACCATCATGCCTTGATTTGTGAGGTTGTTTCTAAGAGATCTTAGTTGGTTAAGGGATTGGTTCGAGCTTTACTCTACTCAAGGCAAGGAAATCTCGTTAGTTCAGCCAAATCCTCACTTGATTACATCCTCTCCTCAAAACTATCCTATGGTTGTGATGCCTCAATGCCTATATAATGAAGGCCATGATTGAGTGTAGTGGGGAGGGAATTGAGAGAATCATACTTATGATTGTGTGAGACCCAAGGGGATGGAAAGGAAAGTTTGGAGGAGTTTCTACAATGTCGAGATTGAGATTGTAAGTGTTTCACTGTTATTTTCTTTCCATTAATACATAACTTGGCCTATTCCTCTCATGCCTACGTATTCACTATACACATGTCTATTGTTGTTTAATTCATCATAGATATATCTGTTTCTGCTTAACAATATAGTGTGGAAGAAGGAAGTTTTGTTTTGTTCCTTGTAGGAATTTTATTTCATCTAGGAGCTTAGACATCAAGATGAAAGGTTGGAGCAGCGAGGACAATCGACGTAGAAAGGCAAGTCATCCATCCTTCTCTTCTAATTCCAATTGTAGAAATAGGTCTAGGGGGAAAGTAGTACACCATTTGTTTTCCTTCTATCTTGGATCAAATAGGGGTATTGATCCAAGGGGGTTTTCACCTATCCACAGGGGGAACTTTACCACAATAAAGTGGCACCTTGAGCCAAAAAGGCTTGTTTTCTTTGGTCCTTGCAACATGGAGGTCTACCCATAGGGAAACACTTGCAGTGTTTGGTAGTTGTACATTCAAGATTCTCGTTGTGTGGAAAGAATGGAACACCAAAGCATCTATTTTAGTTTTGTAAATACACTCAATTGGTGTGGGAGTGAGCACATATATTGTGCCATTCCTTTCTCGTGACCTAGATTACTTGGAATGCCACTCTATTAGGATATTCTCTCTCTCGGGTTGATGATTTTTACACTATTTAGCGTTGGATAAAAGTTGACATGTTATATCATCTTTGGAAAACTATAAATGGGAGTCTTTTCACTAACTCACAACATAACACAAGCTTTACTTGGCATGAAGGTTCTCTAACCTATGCCTAGCTACGATGATAGATCCAGGTACATATATGTACAATGGAGATGGAAGAAACTCACTTATGTGAGTTGATGAATTATTGGACCAACAAGCCATGTATTATGAACAAGGTACTCGCTAAAGGTCATTTTCCTACCCACTTTTTCTATTCTCAGGATTCTAGTGGTCGTTGATACCAAGACATGGCAAGTTGAGTGGTAAGAGAGCACCAAGAAAGAAGGCGAAGTTGGCTTCTAGCAAGAGGTCGTGACCCTTCCTATTTTCACAAGTTTCATATTGCTCATTTGACCATCTCAGAACCATAATGTCTTGAAGAACCCAAGTAGTGAGACAATAAATGGGAGTATATAGTGGTGGATCTTGAGCCCATAATTGAACGATCGAAGCTTATTTTCGAGGGAAAAAACCATCATCCTGACATGGTCAGGTTTCCATTGCACCATGATATGTCAATTCACTTTGGCCAAATGGTTCATCTTGTGTTTGTTTCTTTTTGCTTTAGATAGTGTGACACTTTATGATTCTTAAATTTTGATAGCCATGTATGGTTGATTTTGACTAACTAGCCCCAAGTTCTAAAACTTGGGGACCGCCATTTAAATTTTAAATAAGCATCATCATTCTGTGTTTTCTCTCTCTCTTATATGCCACTTGACCATTGTTTGCATGTTTTCTTGCATTCATGCTAGATGCATTATAAGCTAGGTTCTTCTTCATGCTTCCCTTTTTATTTATTTTTGTATTACTTGTTTTGATTAATTTGGTGAAATACCTCTAACTTTATCCAGACTCATTTATAGTCTCGCCGCTAGGTGCATTGAAGTGAATGACTTACAACCAAGTTGCATTTGACAATGTAAGGCCACTTTCTAGTGATTGTGTGCCTAAGTTATGAATGCTTAATCTCAATGAGAGCATGTAAGTGCTTCCATGTGTGCATAAGGTGAGTACGTGGAAAAGGTAATAATATGGAGGTGCGAGGCTAGACATCTTGATGAATCCCATGTCACAATCTCATTTCATAACTATTTGCCTAGTTGAACCACCCAATTGCATGATTTAACACGTTGGGCTCCAAAGGGCCCAATGGGGGTCAATGTAGTGAAATGGGCAAACCGAGATACAATGATGTTTTTTAGCTCAAAATAATGTTTTCCTACCTTGTCTAATGTCAACAAAGTTGTTCACCATCATTATCCAACTCAATAATGAGTTATGGGCAAAAGTGACAGAATTGACAAATACTGGCTTTGCAAATATTGACCAAGTGTTGGCACTGAACATTAATTGACCTTTTTTGTAAATTAAAAACAATTAAATGGTGGGTGACTTCACTGAAATTTTTCAACACCTTAAAAACCTATACAATAGGGATCGATTAATAGTAGATGGAATTTAATTTTGACAAAGCACCGTCGCATGTGGGACCCACACTTCTATTAAAAAATTCTTTTGAGTATAAAAATGAGTGTCCAATCGAAGTATCATTTTTACCGGTGGAAGGGTCTACTTGGGGGTTTTCAATATCTATGAATCCAATGTAATTGATGGAATTGAATTTTAACACTTGTAAGTAAGTAACCACATTATAATGATTTCCCACTAGTGAAATTTGTTTAACTTAAGGGGGATCATGAAATATGGGTTCTCGATGTGAGAATAAGAAGTCCAACCACTAACTGTAATTTTTTTTAGTTTACTACATGGTACAATTCATGTTTTTTTAATATAACAATTGGTTAAGGAGTCATACCTTTAACTTTGAAATACCTTTAGTATTGAAAAACCCAAAGATTTTCATAAAGGTCCCCTTTAATTAAATTTATAAAGAGATGTATATAGAATTTCAAGGCTTTTTTCAAAGAAACAAGTACCATAACCTCTTGAACCTCGCCATAGCTCAAGGTTGCCAATGGCACAACAGAACCACAAAGCACTTGTTTTATTGTGTATCTTAACATCATCTAAATGTTAATATCATTGTGGCATGCTTTAAATTTGATGATGGGCTACTATAATTCAGTGTTGTCATACATGGCATCTTTCTTCCTTCCTCCGAGTTCCCTTAGTTCATTCCAAGCCTGAAATACATATCAAAACCAATCAATGGAACCGAGAGAGTGCAACATTCCCAAGGCAATAAATTAAGTGTTGTTTTGAATTAAAATAAGGTGTCATTAAATGAAAAAAATAAGGCAAAGTACCCATCTCTCACTTGGGCGTTCAATCCTCCATGAGCATCCACAGTGTTTTGTCTTTTTGAGAGGCCTGCGACCTCATTTAGGCTTCCATTATCTTTCGTTGCATGCTTTGATGCCTGAATGTGTTCTCATTTTGATAATTTTCTCATTTAGGCTTCCATGAATGTGTTCCATTTAGGCTTCCATGAATTTTCTCATTTAGGCTTCCATTTTGATAATTTTCTCATTGATGTGTTCTCATTTAGGCTTCCATGAATGTGCAGGTTGCAAGCTTCAAGGAGTTGTTCTGGAGTTGCAATGGAGGAGGATGTACGGCCTCACATTGTATTAATTCATTTATGGTTTCATTTACAAGCTGCTAAGAAGTCTCCAAACATAGAACAAAGCCATGGTATCTTGAGAGGGCTCTTTCACTCTCTTAAAGGCAATGCTTTGGTTGCTAAACTCACCAAAACCTCAAATCCTTCTCTGCAACCTCAATTTTCAGCCAGGAATTGGATTGTCTGCTTATTGGATTTATTGTGCATAGTGTATTGGTTTCAATGGCGAGATTTTATGGCTTTATACATCACCCATTTTTTTATGCTTTTTCACTTTTTGAGCTTTGCTGGTTTTTTTTGTCATTCTTTGAGAGTCAAGAAGAGAGTTTTTTCAAGTCTTGTTGCTTGGTTGCCCCATATGCTCAAAATATTCTAGGTTGCTCAAAATATCATTTTTTAGTTCTCTGTTTTGAGCTCAGGCGAGCTGAAATTTTCTTGCTTGAATTTGCATTTTTAAGTCTTTGATGAACTTGTTTGTCTAAATTCATGGACGGAAAATGAATTTAAGCATTCATTTCTCGAGGTCCAGTGGTGTATGCTGCTGGATCTGCCCATAAGCAGTCATTCTGAAGGCCTGCCTGGTCGACTTGGCATTAAGAGAACTAAAATGCAATTGAAGCATGGAAATAAAATTTTATATGCACATGAGTTCATAGTGTTTTATGTCTCAACATTTAAATTCAAGAGTTCACAATGAATACAAGGCCGCTCTCAAAAGAGAGTGTTGAAGGATTCCTTCCATTAATTTACAAATCACCCAATATTTGTAATCAGCAAGATGCTTGGTGAATTAGTGTTGAATGTGAAGCAAGTTTCATCAATTTAAATACACTTGATTTTAATGAGGATTTATGTATATACATTTTCTAGGTGGTACATTGGCAATGGAGAGTCCATGTGAAGTTGCCACCATACATGCATGCTTGCTTCAATCTTGCAAATCAATCAAGCATTGAAGGAGCCAAGCATTCAATCTTGCAAATCAATCAAAGCTCATTGTGAGTTTATAAAAGATTGTTTTAACCAACACTCATGGCTCTTGTATCATTTTTTTTATTATCAGTTTATTAACATGGATAAAATCGTCTATTTCCCATGAATTTTTGCAATCCAAGGCTATATAATTTTTTTATTATCAAGGTTATATAATTTTTTTATTATCAAATGTTAGTTTATTAACATGGATAAAAAACGTATATTTCCCATGAATTTTTGCAATCCAAGGCTATGAGATTCTTTTCTTTTTGTTTTG
>JZKD02S1001159.1:18812-29746 GCA_000966675.3 Picea glauca
GTACATTCCTTTCTAATGTCTGCTTCGTGTTCCTTAATCCTTACCTGGAATGATCGTCCAGTTTCACCAATGTAACATTTCCCACATGAACATGACACTTTGTAGATGCCTTTCTTTTTCTTTTAAAACCCAGAAATGTGGGCCAGACTGGTGTTGCCATTGTTTCCATACATGAATAAGCTCTGGGGGAGAAAGCTCAATAATCACATGAATTTTTTAAACCAACATTCTATACAAGTTTAAAGTTTGTTTTTGCATGAATTATTGCTAGTTATCAAAATATAGGTAGAGTGGATTTCATTTCTACTTTTTAAAATCCACCACATGAAAGATTCCCACTAGCATATGCTTAAGTTCATGCAATTGCAAGAAAATCAATTTTTAGTTACAACTATCTACAATAGGGGTTCTCTTTTCACAATATTGAGTTGTTACATTGAGGCCATAGGTAATATGAATTCTATTTCTATTTAGATATTTTCATATGTAATAATCCTAGCAATCTTAGCCATGTGTTGACTCAATTTTAGACTAGGGTCTTGTTGACGTAGACAAATGTACTATTCCAAACTAAAGAGAGTTTTCCCAGAGCTAAGGCTCAACTATCCTTTTCTTTGTTTGGTATAGCAACCTCCTATGGTTTGTTGGATTGACTACGAAATGAGAGGACGAGATTTAAGCTTAGGTGAATAAATATTAAAATGTAGTCCTATAACTAATAACAACATGCAATCCTAATACAAACACCTAGCTAGGAATTGAGGAGCAACCATTTCATATTCAAATCTAACAAATAATTGAAACATAATAACAAAAAGTCATCATTATTGCACAATCATAGTCTACAACAAAAGTAAATAATCTCAAAGCCATTCTAGTATGGGAAACAAGGAATTAGTCCCACACCACACATACACCAATATGAATATCCAAATAGTGGCCAATTGGCTTCTCCTCATTAACATCACTTAGAATAATCTATAAAAAAAAGCACAACCAAAATTCCTTGTACAATCAAATTCATATTGTTTATAAAAAAGAAGAAAGGAAGGGAGGGGGGGACTTATTAGATTGGGACACTAGGATGACTATTCATTTTCCCTCCTTGCCTATTAATTTCGCTTATCAATTTGTCTTCCTCTCCCCTAAGAGGATTTGACTCCCTTTGACTATTTTGACCTTCTATTTGGTTGTTAGCTTTTCCTTTTGGGCTGTTTGAATCCTCTTTTATAAGAGAACTTCTTATTTGGCTTGAGGAAGCTTCTTCCCTTTCTCTTATCCATTTTCTTACAAAGGTCTCCCATGCCTCAAAATTCAAGCTAAGTGTTTTCCCATGGAAAAATGTGCTACTGGAGGTATGTTAGTATACGATCTAATGTTTTGACTTATCCTTTTCTCATACTTCTCCATTTTAGGCAATATAGTTGATTTTTTTTTGTGTTTGGTAGGAGCTCAATAAACCTCTGGATGGTTGCTTCACTAATCTTGGGGAGAACTTTGATATCCTTCTTGTTGGTCCCAATAAAGCTTTCCAAATATTTGGACACATGTGGTTGTGGAAATAAATTATTCCAAGTCTATAAGAAGCAAAGTGATAGTCATCTACCATTTTCTCTATGAGCTTCATATCTTACTAGAGTCATCAACCTCACATGTAATACATGCGAACTCTGATTCATGCTTTGAAAATCATTTCATTACTAAAGTTCGAAAAAAGGTGGTGCTTCGAGCATATGGTACTATTGAATTTTGCCAAGGTAATACATGCTTTAAAGTGTTCACACACATACAAATAACCCACATAATTCAAAGGATCCAATTCGAACTTTCAAAAGATTTCGCATGTGTGAAGAGTTCGAAAGCGGAAAAGGAATGGTCTGTGAATTTGGAAAAAAAAAGGACCCCTTATAACTAATTTTAGATGTAGGCAAGACCAATTTCGAAGTTAGGCCCAATCATAAAGTTAGGACAAAGGTTTGCATTAAGGATGTCCGATTTTTTAATTGAAGCCCAATGTCAATCAAACTTTTAAAAGGTTTCACACGTGCAAAGAGTTTGAAAGTAGAATCAAAGTTCGAATGTTTTGATGAGAGCCTTCAAAAGGTTTCACGCATGCGAACAAAGATGTAGGAAAGGAGGCCGATCTTGTCTCTCTAACATTTGTAAAGGGAATGCTCGATTTTGGAGTTGGGACCGATCACTGAATCAAGCCACATATACAACACTTTCGTGACTGGAGGGACTGATTTTGAGGTTAGGGCATAACTAGGAAATATGGATTTTGAAGCACATCAAACAAATTTTGAAAAGAAGATAAATACAACAAAATCACATTAAACAAGGTAAAAAAATCTGTATGGTATGAATGGTGACAAGGACTCATATGGAAATTAGGGTTGATTTCCAAATCGGGGCAAAGTAATAATGAATAAGTGAAAATGAGGCCTGATTTGGATGTTGGGGCTGATTGAGAAATGATGTTTTAGAAAAGGTTTTGACGTGGTTGAATTAAAAAAAAGAAAGAAAAAGTTTGAAAGGGAGAGAAAAATTGAAAGGAAGAGACATTCAAACAAAAGTTAAATAAGAGCTTGAATGAGGAGAACAAATTTAAAAATTCAAAGAGTAAGGAGGGATCAATTTGGAGATTGAGTTTGATCCTAAAATCAAGAAATTTCCACGCTAGACTTGGTGGATGAAGGCCTTGATTTGGAAATTGAGGGCCAAAAGCATTTGAACAAAAAATATTAAGAAGGGAAAATTTGAGGAAGGAAAGAAACCAAACCTCAATGAGGAATAAAGCTCAGGAAAAGAAACTAAGTCAAAACCAAACACGTGAAACATGAAGGCCCATATAACTTAAGCATCTAATAGAATGAAGCAATGTAATAAGGAAATGAGGAATCAAATTAAATGTATTGTCCAAAAGGAGCATACCCAGATTAGTGAAAATATTAAGGTTGGGCCCCAAGTTTTGCTCAAAATTTAGGGGAGTTGTTGCATGTACAATAGGTCCACATCAATGTCCAACAAAGGGAGTCTTTTGTAGTCAAGGTGATGGTATTTTCAATCCCCATGAAGGGGAAGGTCTCACTTGAAGCACTGTGTCGAGACTAAAGATTGTACTATGATTGTCACAATTAACACCCAACCCACTACCCATATTTTCACTTTAGCTATCATGTAAGTGTTAAAACATCAATTTGTAACCATTATCTATGTATTCAGTGAGTAAATACCATCACAACTAGAACCATCATATTACTTAAGAATGTAACATGTATTCAAACAAATTATGATTATTCAACATCATAGACAATGAACAATAGAAAAAAAATCATCAACATACAAGATTAAGACAACGAAAAATTTAAAGGGGGGCCTCATCCCATTAATATTCAAGATAAGCCAATACATCATCCATATCTAGTCTTCAATTTTGAGACTGCAACAAAACACAATACATTAAATAATATAGAACCAACAAGAACCCAAAACCCACTACAATGGTTGCAACAATAATAAAAACCAATCAACAACAAACACCAATTATTTTACATGCCTAAGCCTTTACATTTATATCACTGTGCTCGAAGGAAAAAAGGTTCATTCAAAATGTGCAATCCATTAGTCTACTTTTAGTTTCAACTTTATGAACCAACTATTATCTACTTCTTCTCTAGCTAGGTATCTTCATCCTTTTGCCACTCTATTCCTTGATCATCGAGGATTTTTCTTGCTATAATGGTTCCAATCTCCCTTCAACATTGATGCTCCTTATTGTGACTAATAGTATTCACTCCACATGGAGTGACTCCCATCTACTATTTTAACTGAATCTGCACCACCTCGTCCCTTCTTTCATGTCCATCTTTATAAATAAAAATGAGGATCCCAACAAGCCCCAACCACAACTATTGACTCGCCCTTGAATCAACTTCCATTTCCTTTGTTGGAATTTGTGAACCCCACCAAATGAGGGGCCCAATCCTAGGACCACCTACAAAAATTTGTTTCTGAACTCAAGGAATTCCTCCAATTCCTTTAGACCACTTACCTACCAAACTGTTGATACCTCCCAAATACACATTTGCTTGATTAGGGTTTGGGGAATGTGGATGAGTTTCTTGAACTATGGACCACTCAAATTCAATTATGTTCTATAGATGCTATGGAATATTGTATCTTCCGAGAGTGACTGGGTGAAGCTGTCAGAGTTAGGATTAGACTTTCCTTGTAGATTGAAAAATCTAGTCAAGTTCATCATTTGTGATCCATAGTCCCTTTATATTTTCTTCTCTTTCTAATGGATCCACTATTTTATCCGCTTCCTTCTTCAACTGGTCGATCCTCTCTAGGATTTATTTTGTTGGTTGCTCCCTCTTCTTAACAATCTTGTTGGCACAGGGGCAGACCCAGGGTTCAATGCTCAAGAGCGCACCAACAAAACCCTAACTACCAGCCCTTTCGGCAACCCCTGTGAAGCAGATGAAGTCTCACCCGAGGTAGAGGTAGGGGTGGTTGCAGGAGTCATATGTCTGCAACCTTAGCTGGGACACAAATCTGTGATTATCTTGCTACAACGCACTTAGCATCAGTTATTCCTTAACATACATTCATTAATATACTTCGTAGAAAGCACAAAGCATCGCAGTGAATAGTTATACTAAAGATGATTCAATACTTAGCCACAGAAACATAAGTTAGATTCAACAGATCAAGCACTAAGCATCTTATATATCATATCTAATGTTTATTCACATATCATCAGCACAAAGCATAACTAGATCTACTTAATCACATCAAGCACTTAGCCAAGAAAGAGATAAGCATAGTAGAGCGAAGCACAAAGCACCATACACACAGTTACCGTGGTTCACCCCCACCCTGGAGCTACGTCCACAAAGTCTTCTTTATATTATCTTGGTCAAGTAGTTACAACACAGAGCTTCAATGACCCTTACTTCACACAAGACAAAAGATCTGCACAGCTCACTAGATCCTTCTTCCTTGCTCTTCAGCACAAGACTACAACAACTTGCACTTAGCTTTCCAATCTCATGCACAGAGCACTCTAAGATACATCTGATCACACAGATCCAATTACTAGCAATAAGATTTTAGTTATACACCACATAGATGTATTACCTTACTATCATCCTTCCTCTCTTCTCCTCTATTTACATCGCCTATTTATAGATTACAAAATAGGCCTAAACTTGGGTAACCCCACAGGATGACATCCCTTTCCCGTTACATCAACCCAAAACCCTAAAATGGACCCAAAAATGGGTCTTGCTTCCTTACTTTCCGCTTCGCGTTGCGCTCCTTCCTTGGCAAGCTGTCATAGTCCCAAAAGTGGTCAAATATGACCAAGTATTCTTCAAAACTTGGTCAAGGGCCAACAGGCCCCCAACACTCACCTATGACTCGTCTCGAGTCACTCAGGTCTGACCAATTCCACTTCGAACGCCTCAAGTTTGGCTCAAGCTGCCTTGACCTGCTGCAGTGTGACAACCTCTTGTTCAGTAAATTCCTGGATTACTTTGTCATTGAGCGGTCCTTCCAGGCGTTGTTCTATAGTGATGACACTCTATTCGAGTTCAGCTCCCTGGATTTCAAGTTTGGCGAACAGTTGGCATGCCTTCTCTTGGAATGGTTGCAGTATTTGAGAGAGTTCCATTACTTTACTTTGCAGTGTGTGTACTTGTTGTTGGGGTGTGCGTTGTTCTACAAACCTCTTCATTCTTTCGACTGGGGTCGCAGACTTCAGTTGCGCTTGTAGCACATCTACATGCTACTTTGCTTCGTGGAGTTGTGCCTCTAATGTCTACAATTCTGGATTCTCGGCGAGGGTTTCATAAGTTTGGGTGCTTCTGGTGCTTAGTTGCCTACATTCTGAAGCCAAAGTTTTTAATTGGTCGACTGCGCTTCGAGTAGTGGCCTCTCTCAGATCTCTTATCTCTTGGGGTGTCTCAGGTACAATGCAGAGCACCAGATCTGTGATGCGCTGTTGAAGTTACTAGATTAATTCTTCCAGTTGGGTCACTTGCTGTGGGAGACGCTCTTCCATCTTCACTTCTATGATCGTCACAGAGCGCAGTGCTTTGTGAACTCTCTCATGTACTTCAAGTTTCTCTGCTAGCAACTGGTCCTTGCTCTGCTGTAACTGTGCTTTTTCCTCCTCCCACTTCACTTGTAAGGAAAGCTGTTCCTGTTCTGCCTTCCTCTGTTGTTCTCCATGTGTGCTCTGTTCTTGTGCCAAAGCCTGGGTGGCTTGCACTATGTCTTCTTGAGCTCGTCGAAGGCGAGCTTCGACTTTCTCGATGATCTGGCGTAACTGAGTGGGCTCATAGCCTGTTCTTGATATTTCTGTTGTTAAGAGCACCGTAGGAACTGCTTGGCTGGACTGGAGTGCCTGCTGCACTTCTTTGAATTCACCCATGATCCGGTTGAATAGCTCCTCCTTCTTTGCTTCTTTCTTTTCCGTGAGCTCTAGTGAAACATCATTCAGTGTGGCAATTAAGAAGTCGAAATCATCTGGGGTAAGGGTAGTTTTAAGCGTGGTCTGGGAGCCTTAGTTTTCTTTCTTGTGAGGGCTTTGGTGGGGTAATATTCCGCTTCTTGGAGGGATCTTCCTTGTATCTAGGCAGAGTAACTTTTCCTTTGCTCTGTTCAACTTCCATGCCCCCTAGTTCTTCATCATTACCTCCCTTCGCAGGTGAGAGCGAAGCAATCTTCATGGATGTGCTGTGGATATCTTGGACTTCCACATCCTTCTTAGTCTTGCGTGGTCTTGGTGTATCCAGCATAGCTTCAGGGCTATCTACGTCGGACATCTTTGCGGGGTCTGCTGCAACAAGGAGGTCTACCGACGTGCTCATTTGCGTGCGCTGTGATGTAGGTGAAGTGACGATATGCGATGAATTTCATCAAAGGTCTAAACCTATGAACCGTGTTGGGTGTAATGTGCAGTGTAGACTGAATGACATTCTTCAACTGAGTGTAGTAAGCGTGGAGGACAACATTGGACTGCCACTGTTTGTTCATGTCGCTAGAGTACCACAACATCTAGAACTTCATGACCAATG
Source organism: Picea glauca (assembly GCA_000966675.3). Taxonomy (NCBI): domain Eukaryota; kingdom Viridiplantae; phylum Streptophyta; class Pinopsida; order Pinales; family Pinaceae; genus Picea; species Picea glauca. The sequence goes on from JZKD02S1001159.1 coordinate 25,901, forward strand.
GTTCGAAGGGTTCGATCTCCGGAAACGTGGCTCCCTCGGGCAGTTCCCACGTTATGAAAGCGATGAGTATGAGCAACTAGCTAAAGTGGAACTCATACCCTTGGTCCTGCGCTTGTCGACAGTCAATCTCTAGCCGATTTATAAGGTATTTTGCCTAGTTCATTTGTACTCCCTTCGCGCACTTCCCTGCGAGGTCAACTACAAATTCGGTCACCTGTGTAGGTCTGTTTTTTTGGACTAACTTTCCTGCGATCAGCTAGCAACTAAAGCGCACTGCTGCATTCTCAATGGAGACTACCTTGTAACCTCGCGTGCCTTTCTCCAGATTGCCATATGTGTCTTTTATTCATTAAGAGAAGGCATGATCTGTAGTCTTTCTAGGGTAAAATTCCCGCGGGTCAGGGCCTACATGCTTAGCCCAGTGATTTGATTGATCAGAATCGGATCCACAGTGATGTGGTGGTACAACCATAAGTATCCTCCGTGGTAGCAGGACAACAACAGTCTAATGCATGCATTTACTTCTTGATGCCTCCCAAAATGTGGAATCTTCATTATCTTGAGGAGGGTTGACTGTGCAAGATTATGGGTCCATTGATGCGGTACAATCTTGGGGTTCTTTCCTTTTATAATAGTCAAGTACTTGTGCGGGGCTAGCATACTGTATACCTTGCGATCTCCAAGGTTAAAATCACTAAATTTTAGTGCGGTGAGCTTCTCCTGGTCAGCATGAACTGTGCACACCCCTTTTGGGAGGTACGCCGTGACTACAACATAGTCGAAGTCTCTGGGTATAGTGTCTCGATTCACTGGTCTGCTTAGTGGTGGGATATATTTAGGCAAGATGCTTGGGATCATCTTCACAGTGGAGAATTCATTTCCAAGCTTAGATCGTCTTTCCGAAGACTGTCGAGATGGTCCTGCTCGAGCAGTGGAGGGGGAAGTTGGCAGTGCACCCAAGGACGATGCCTGTACACCTGTAGACATTCCACATTCTGACATGACTCTCTCAGTCATTACATCAATTATAACTTCTTCAACAATTTTCTCAGCAGTGTTGAGCTCGTCCGACATACAAACTTGGGTTAGCTGGCTCGGGTGCAAAAGGAATTTAGAGACTATAGTGAATAGTAAGGCAATGATCTCAAGGTAAGTAAATCTCAGGGTTGGCGCTCAAATTCTCAGTTAGAAAAAGTATTCTCGGTGCGTGGCATGATGGGTTAAGTAAGTAATCTCAGCAATGGTCTGCTTGTAACAGACATGGGGCCTTCATTAACTCTGTTCTATCTGTTCTGGTGGTATCCAATGGTCTAGTGGTAACCCATAACTTCTTTTCGATCCGTTCGGAGCGGCGGTCGAACGGGTATATTGGTTCCAACAACTATATTTCTTCGTCATGGCGAAGTACTCTATGTCGTTGTTCTGATATCTCGACGAAGCTCCAATTCTGCAATTCTTCTTCCTGCGAAGTGTCCTCTAGAACCTCTTGTAACCTTACAGTGTTAGCCCTTTTCTTTCTTAACTTCCTAGCCTTCTTCCCAGTGACCTTCATCTCAGTAATGCTTTTACCATTCTGATGTTTATCTTCTATGGTCTTAGTTACTTCGCGCTGTTGAAAGTCTTTCCTATGGTTCCTTGATAATACTACTTCTGTATAAAAAATAGGTAACTCGATCTTCTGCGGATCCTCAAGTGTTTTCTTAGCTTCGACATCGGAGTTGCTAATGTTGAATATCTGCGATTTTCTCTTCTGTTCTTCAATCAAGTGCGCGATCCTTCTGGTCATAAAGTCTTTTAACTCTTGCTTCTTCTGTTCCAAAACTTTTTCTTCTTCTTTTTGTCTGGCTTGTTCTCTATCAATCCAAGGTTTCCCTATGAGAATGGTAAACGGGGCGCTGTTTTCAACAAATTTAATGATCTCAAAGTCTTCCTCTGTCGAAGTTCCATTAACAGTCATAGGTATTCGGGCGAGCCTTCCACATAGGTTTACTAGCTTTCCTCTGAAGAAACTGGTTCCTCCTAAGGAAGGGATCATGGCAGGCTTTCCTATAGCTTCCCAAGTTCTTTCTGGCATAATGTTCACTTGTGTTTCTTCATCAAGAGTACAGTCAATGTCAAAGTCCTCTATTCTTGCTTCAATTTGCTCTTTTTCTTTGAAGATCTCTAATAGCCTAACGTGTCGGTGGTCATTCAAGGTATCTTTCATCTGTAGCAATATCTTTTCTGATTCTTTCTGTGTTTCTGCTATAATCTTGGTCTCTTGATCTCCTTCAGGGTTTTCTTGCTCCATATTCAACTTCTCAAGCCTGGCAATCATTCTAGGGAAATCTAATACTTCATGGTCCATAGCCTTACAACAGAGGCAACTAGGTCTTCTCCCAGGACATTCCTTAGCAAGATGTCCCAGTCTTCTGCAACTATAACAGAGGGTTAATCCTCTATTTTGTTTAGATGTTCCCCAACTCCTTCTGTACTGCGCACCAGGATCATGGTGGCTAGCCTGCAAAAAACTCTTTCTACGATCCTACATCCACTTGTTAGTCCAAACATTCTTTCTATGCATAGGTATAACATATCTATCACTATACTTATCAGATTTATTCATATCAAACTTTCTTTTATCTATTAATGCCCTAGTTTTGAAGCTAGGACAAAATCTATCAAATATACCTAAATCCATGCTTTAGAAACAAAAATTTCCACTTATCTTACTTCTATAGAGCACAAAGCTTCCAGATCTAAGACTCTTAACTATTCTTACCTTTATCAAAGCACAAAGCTTACATATCTTACCTTTTTCCTGTAGATCTGACCTCTTTCTTCGCAGATCTGACTTCTTTTCTTTAGATCTGACCTCTTTTCTTCAGATCTGACCTCCCTTCTTCAGATCTGACCTCTCTTTCTTGGCACAAAGCTTCACAGGTCAACAAAACACTGTGCACTAGGGAAACAGATCTATGCACATATCTTATTTTGTACAAGGCTTCTTCTTCTTCAGTTCCCAGTAATCACAGTTTCAGGTCCCGACAACGGAAACATTTGTTGGCACAGGGGCAGACCCAGGGTTCAATGCTAAAGAGTGCACCAACAAAACCCTAACTACCGGCCCTTTCGGCAACACCTGCGAAGAAGATGAAGTCTCACCCGAGGTAGAGGCAGGGGTGGTTGCATAACTCAGATGTCTGCAACCTTAGCTGGGACATAGATCTATGATTATCTTGCTTACGACGCACTTAGCATCAATTATTCCTTAACATACATTCATTAATATATTTCGCAGAAAGCACAGAGCATCGCAGTGAATACTTATACTAAAGATGATTCAGTACTTAGCCACAGAAACATAGGTTAGATTCAATAGATAAATCACTAAGCATCTTATATATCATATCTAACGTTTATTCACATATCATTAGCACAAAGCATAACTAGATCTACTTAATCACATCAAGCACTTAGCCAAGAAAAAGATAAACACAGTAGAGAGAAGCACAAAGAACCATACACACAGTTATCGTGGTTCACCCCCACCCCGGGGCTATGTCCACAAAGTCTTCTTTATATTATCTTGGTCAAGAAGTTACAACACAGAGCTTCAATGACCCTTACTTCGCACAGGACATAAGATTTGCGCAACTTGCTAGATCCTTCTTCCTTTCTCTTTAGCACAAGACTACAACAACTTGCACTTAGATTTCCAATCTCATGCACAAAGCACTCTAAGATACATCCGATCACACAGATCCAGTTACTAGCACTAAGCTTTTAGTTATACATCACATAGATGTATTACCTTACTATCATCCTTCCTCTCTTCTCCTCTATTTACATTGCCTATTTATAGAT
>JZKD02S1001159.1:29796-85495 GCA_000966675.3 Picea glauca
TTCATCCTTTTGCCACTCCATTCCTTGATCATCACGGATCTTTCCTGCTATAATGGTTCCAATATCCCTTCAACATTGATGCTCCTTATTGTGACTAATAGTATTCACTCCACATGGAGTGACTCCCATCTACTATAATAACTGAATCTGCACCACCCCGTCCCTTCTTGCATGTTGCAACATGTCCATCTTTATAAATAAAAATGAGGATCCCAACAAGCCCAACCACAACTGTTGACTCGCCCTTGAATCAACTTCCATTTCCTTTGTTGGAATTTGTGACCCCACCAAATGAGGGGCCCAATCCTAGGACCACCTACAAAAATTTGTTTCTGAACTCAAGGAATTCCTCCAATTCCTTTAGACCACTTACTTACCAAAATGTTGATACCTCCCAAATACACATTTTCTTGATTAGGGTTTGGGGAATGTGGATGAGTTTCTTGAACTATGGACCACTCGAATTAAATTATGTTCTGTAGATGCTATGAAATATTGTATCTTCCGAGAGTGACTGGGTGAAGCTGTCAGAGTTGGGATTAGACTTTCCTTGTAGATTGAAAAATCTAGTCAAGTTCATCATTTGTGATCCATAGTCCCTTTATATTTTCTTCTCTTGCTAATGGATCCACTATTTTATCCGCTTCCTTCTTCAACTGGTTGATCCTCTCTAGGATTTATTTTGTTGGTTGCTCCCTCTTCTTAACAATCTTGTTGGCACAGGGGAAAACCTAGGGTTCAACGCTAAAGAGCACACCAACAAAACCCTAACTACCAGCCCTTTCGGCAACACCTGCGAAGCAGATGAAGTCTCACCCGAGGTAGAGGCAGGGGTGGTTGCAGGACTCAAATGTTTGCAACCTTAGTTGGGACATAGATATGTGATTATATTGCTTACAATGCACTTAGCATCAGTTATTCCTTAACATACATTCATTAATATACTTCACACAAAGCACAGAGCATCGCAGTGAATACTTATACTAAAGATGATTCAGTACTTAGCCACAGAAACATAGGTTAGATTCAACAGATCAAGCACTAAGCATCTTATATATCAGATCTAACGTTTATTCACATATCATCAGCACATAGCATAACTAGATCTACTTAATCACATCAAGCACTTAGCTAAGAAAGAGATAAACACAGTAGAGCGAAGCACAAAGCACCATACACACAATTACCGTGGTTCACCCCCACCCTGGGGCTACATCCACAAAGTCTTCTTTATATTATCTTGGTTAAGCAGTTACAACACAGAGCTTCAATGACCCTTACTTCGCACAGGACAGAAGATCTGCGCAACTTGCTAGATCCTTCTTCCTTGCTCTTCAGCACAAGACTACAACAACTTGCACTTAGCTTTCCAATCTCATGCACAGAGCACTCTAAGATACATCGGATCACACAGATCCAATTACTAGCACTAAGCTTTTAGTTATACATCACATAGATGTATTACCTTACTATCATCCTTCCTCTCTTCTCCTCTATTTACATTGCCTATTTATCGATTACAAAATGGGCCTAAACATGGGTAACCCCACAGGTCGACATCCCTTTCCCATTACATCAACCCAAAACCCTAAAATGGACCCAAAAATAGGTCTTGCTTCCTTACTTTCCGCTTTGCATTGTGCTCCTTCCTTGGCAAGCTATCACAGTCCCAAAAGTGGTCAAATATGACCAAGTATTCTTCAAAACTTGGTCAAGGGCCAACAGGCCCCCAACACTCACCTGTGACTCGTCTCGAGTCACTTAGGTCTGACCAATTCTGCTTCGAATGCCTTGAGTTTGGCTTGAGCTGCTTCGATCTGCTGTAGTGTGATAACCTATTGTTCAGTAAATTCCTAGATTACTGTGCCATTGAGTGGTCCTTCCAGGCGCTGTTCTGTAGTGATGAAACCCTGTTCAAGTTCAGCTCCCTGGCTTTCAAGTTCGGCGAACAGTTGGCATGCCTTCTCTTGGAATGGTTGCAGTCTTTGAGAGAGTTCCATTACTTTACTTTGCAGCGTGTGTACTTGTTGTTGGGCTATGCGTTGTTCTGTGAACCTCTTCATTCTTTCGACTGGGGTCACAGACTTCAATTGCGCTTGTAGAACATCTGCATGCTGCTTTGCTTCGTGGAGTTGTGCCTCCAATGTCTGCAATTCTAGATTCTCGGCAAGGGTTTCATAAGTTTGGGTGCTTCTAGTGCTTAACTGCCTACATTCCGAAGCCAAAGTTTTTAATCGGTCAACTGCGCTTCAAGCAATGGCCTCTCTTAGATCTCTTATCTCTTGGGGTGTCTCAGGCATGGTGCGGAGCACCAGATCTGTGATGTGCTATTGAAGTTGCTGGATTACTTCTTCCAGTTGGGTCACCTGCTATGGGAGACGATCTTCCTTATTCACTTCTATGATCGTCACAGAGCGCTATGCTTTGTGAACTCTCTCTTGTACTTCAAGTTGCTCTGCTATAACTGTGCTTTTTCCTCCTCCCACTTCACTTATAAGGAAAGTTGTTCATGTTCTACCTTCCTTTGTTGTTCTCCATGTGTGCTCTGTTCTTGCGCCAAAGCATGGGTGGCTTACGCTATGTCTTCTTGAGCTCGTCGAAGGTGAGCTTCGACTTTCTCGGCGATCTGGCGTAACTGAGTGGGCTCATCACCTGTTCCTAATATTTCTATTGTTAAGGGAGCCGTAGGAACTGCTTGGATGGACTGGAGTGCCTGTTGCACTTCTTTGAATTCGCCCATGATCCGACTGAATAGATCCTCCTGCTTTGCTTCTTGATTTTCCGCGAGCTCTAGTGAAACATCATTCAGTGCGGCAATTAAGAAGTCAAAATCATCTGGGGTAAGGGTAGTTTTAAGCGTGGTAAGGGAGGCCTTAGTTTTATTTCTTGATGAGGGCTTTGGTGGGGTAATATTCCTCTTCTTGGAGGGATCTTCCTTGTCTCTAGGCGGATTAACTTCGCCTTTTCTCTGTTCAACTTCTGTTCCCCCTAGTTCTTCATCATTACCTCCCTTCGCAGGTGAGAGTGAAACAGTCTTCGTGGATGTGCTATGGATATCTTAGACTTCCACATCCTTCTCAGTCTTGCGCAGTCCTGGTGTATCCGGCATAACTTCAAGTCTATCTACGTCGGACATCTCTGCGGGGTCTTCTGCAACAAGGAGATCTGCCAACCATTCCTTGGTAATCTCCTCCAAGTCATCTTCTGTCAGCTTGTAAAATGACTGGAGTTGTTGTTTGTGCTCATCTGCACGTGCTGTGACATAGGTGAAGTGACAATCTGTGCTGAATTTCATCAAAGGTCTAAACCTATGAAGCGTGTTGGGTGTAATGTGCGGTGTAGACTGAATGACATTCTTCAACTGAGTGTAGTAAGCATGGAAGACAACATTGGACTGCCACTGTTTGTTCATGTCGCTGGAGTACCACAACGTACAGAACTTCGCGGCCAATGGTTCGAAGGGTTTGATCTCCGAAAACGTGGCTCCCTCAGGCAGTTCCCATGTGATGAAAGCGATGAGTATGAGCAACTAGCTAAAGTGGAACTCATACCCTTGGTCCTGCGCTTGTCGACAATCAAGCTCTAGCTAATTTATAAGGTATTTTGCCTAGTTCATTTGTAATCCCTCCGTGCATTTCCCTGCGAGGTCAACTACAAATCTGGTCACCTGTGTAGGTTTGTTTTTTGGGACTATCTTTCCTGCAATCAGCTGGCAACCAAAGCGCACTGCTGCATTCTCAATGGAGACTACCTTGTAACCTCGCGTGCCTTTCTCCAGATCGCCATATGTGTCTTTTATTCATTGAGCAAGGGCATGATCTGCGGTCTTTCTAGGGTAAAATTCCCGTGGGTCAGGGCCTTGCATGCTTAGCCCAATGATCTGATTGATCAAAATCAGATCCACAGTGATGCGGTGGTCCAACCATAGGTATCCTTCGTGGTAGCAGGACAACAACAATCTAACGCATGCATTTACTTCCTGATGCCTCCCAAAATGTGGAATCTTCATTACGTTGAGGAGGGTTGACTACGCAAGATTATGGGTCCATTGCTGCTGTACAATTTTGGGGTTCTTTCCTTTTGTAATATTCAAGTACTTGTGCGGGGCTAGCATACTGTATACCTTGCGATCTCCAAGGTTAAAATCACTAAATTTCAGCGCGGTGAGCTTCTCCTGGTCAGCATGAACTATGCGCACCCCTTTCGAGAGGTACGCCATGACTATAACATAGTCGAAGTCTTTAGGTATAGTGTCTTGATTCACTAGTTCTCTTAGTGGTGGGATATATTTAGGCAAGATGCTTGGGATCATCTTCACAGTGGAGAAGTCGTTTCCGAGCTTAGATCATCTTTTTGAAGGCGATCGGGATGGTCCTGCTCGAGCAGTGGAGGGGGAAGTTGGCAGTGCGCCCAAGGATGATGCCTGTACACCTGTAGACATTCCGCGTTCTGACATGACTCTCTCAATCATTAAATCAATTATAACTTCTTCAACAATTTTCTAAGTAGCACTAAGCTCGTCCGATATACAAACTTGGGTCAGCTGGCTCAGGTGCAAAAGGAATTTAGAGACTATAGTGAATAGTAAGGCAATGATCTTAGGGTAAGTAAATCTCAGGGTTGGAGCTCAAATTCTCAGTTAGTAAAAGTATTCTCGGTGCGTGGCGTGGTGGGTTAAGTAGGCAATCTCAGCAATGGTCTGCTTCCAACGGACATGGGGCCTTCATTAACTATGTTCTATTTGTTCTGGTGGTATCCAACGGTCTAGTGGTAACCCACAACTGCTTTTCGATCCATTCAGAGCGGTGGTCGAATGGGTATATCGGTTCCAATGACTATATTGCTTCGTCATGGTGAAGTACTCTATGTCGTTGTTCTGATATCTCGACGAAGCTCCAATTCTGCAATTCTTCTTGCTGCGAAGTGTCCTCTAGAACCTCTTGTAACCTTACAGTATTAGCCCTTTTCTTTCTTAACTTCGTATCCTTCTTCTCAGTGAGCTTCGTCTCAGTAATGATTTTACCATTATGATGTTTATCTTTCGTGGTCTTAGTTACTTCGCGCTGTTGAAAGGATTTCCTAAGGTTCCTTGATAATACTACTTCTGTATAAAAAATAGGTAACTCGATCTTCTGCGGATCCTCAAGTGTTTTCTTAGCTTCGACATCAGAGTTGCTAATGTTGAATATCTGTGATTTGCTCTTCTGTTCTTCAATCAAGTGCGCGATCCTTTTGGTCATAAAGTCTTTTAACTCTTTCTTCTTCTGTTCCAAAACTTTTTCTTCTTCTTTTCGTCTGGCTTGTTCTATATCAATCCAAGGTTTCCCTATGAGAATGGTAAACAGGGTGCCGTTTTCTACAAATTTAATGATCTCAAAGTCTTCCTCTGTCGAAGTTCCATTGATAGTCATAGGTATCCGGGCGAGCCTTCCACATAGGTTTACTAGCTTTCCTCTGAAGAAACTGGTTCCTCCTAGGGAAGGGATCATGGTAGGCTTTCCTATAGCTTCCCAAGTTCTTTCTGGCATAATGTTCACTTGTGTTTCTTCATCAAGAGTACAGTCAATGACAAAGTCCCCTATTCTTGCTTCAATTTTCTCCTCTTCTTTGAAGATCTCTGATAGCCTAACATGTCGGTGGTCATTCAAGGTATCTTTCATTTGTAGCAATATATTTTCTGATTCTTATTAGGTTTCTGCTATAATCTTGGTCTCTTGATCTCCTTCAGGGTTTGCTTGCTCCATATTCAGCTTCTTAAGCCTAGAAATCATTCTAGGGAAATCCAATACTTCATGGTCCATAGCCTTACAATAGAGGCAACTAGGTCTTCTCCTAGGGAATTCCTTAGCAAGACGTCCCGATCTTTTGCAACTATAACCGAGGGTTAATCCTCTCTTTTGTTTAGATGTTCCCCAACTCCTTCTATACTGCTCACCAGGATCATGGTGGCTAGCTTGCAAAAAACTCTTTCTAGGAACTTGCATCCACTTGTTGGTCCAGACATTCTTTCGATGCATAGGTACAACATATCTATCACTATACTTATCAGATCTACTCATATCAAACTTTCTTTTATCTATTAATGCCCTAGTTTTGAAGCTAGGACAAAATCTATTAAATATACCTAAATCCATGCTTTAGAAACAAAAATTTCCACTTATCTTACTTATATAGAGCACAAAGCTTCCAGATCTAAGACTTTTAACTATTCTTACCTTTATCAAAGCACAAAGATTATAGATCTTACCTTTTTCCTGCAGATTTGACCTCTTTCTTTGCAGATCTGACTTATTTTCTTCAGATTTGACCTCTCTTCTTCGGATATGACCTCTCTTTCTTGGCACAAAGCTTCACATGTCAACAGAACACTGCTCACTTGGGTAACAGATCAATGCATAAAGATTATTTTGCACAAGGCTTCTTCTTCTTCAGTTCCCAGCAATCACAGTTTCAGGTCCCGACAACAGAACCATTTGTTGGCACAGGGGAAGACCCAGGGTTCAACGCTAAAGAGCGCACCAACAAAACCCTAACTACTGGCCCTTTCAGCAACACCTGCGAAGCAGATGAAGTCTCACCCGAGGTAGAGGCAAGGGTGGCTACAGGACTCAGATGTCTGCAACCTTAGCTGGGACACAGATCTGTGATTATCTTTCTTACGACGCACTTAGCATCAGTTATTCCTTAACATACATTCATTAATATACTTCGTAGAAAGCATAGAGCATCGCAGTGAATACTTATACTAAAGATGATTCAATACTTAGCCACAGGAACATAGGTTAGATTCAACAGATCAAGCACTAAGCATCTTATATATCAAATCTAACGTTTATTCACATATCATCAACACAGAGCATAACTAGATCTACTTAATCACATCAAGCACTTAGGCAAGAAAGAGATAAACACAGTAGAGTGAAGCACAAAGCACCATACACACAGTTACTATGGTTCACCCCCACCCTGGGTCTACGTCCACAAAGTCTTCTTTATATTATCTTGGTCAAGCAGTTACATCACAGAGCTTCAATGACCCTTACTTCGCACAGGACAAAAGATCTGCGCAGCTCGTTAGATCCTTCTTCCTTTCTCTTCAGCACAAGACTACAACAACTTGCACTTAGCTTTCCGATCTCATGCACAGAGCACTCTAAGAGACATTCGATCACACAGATCCAGTTACTAGCACTAAGCTTTTAGTTATACATCACATAGATGTATTACCTTACTATCATCCTTCCTCTCTTCTCCTCTATTTACATTGCCTATTTATAGATTACAAAATGGGCCTAAATGTGGGTAACCCCACGGGTCGACATCCCTTTCCCGTTACATCAACCCAAAACCCTAAAATGGACCCAAAAATAGGTCTTGCTTCCTTACTTTCCGCTTCGCGTTGCGCTCCTTCCTTGGCAAGCTATCATAGTCCCAAAAGTGGTCAAATATGACCAAGTATTCTTCAAAACTTGTTCAAGGGCCAACAAATCTTCACCTAATTTTTTGTGTAGTGGAAATTTCCTTGCACTAGTTGGTCATTTCCTGTATTTTGTCCTTGATAGCCTTTGTTGACCTTTTTCTGAGTACCAGACTCTATAGTAATTGGGACATGTTTTGTCACTCTACCAATTTCTTAGTGTCCTATATCGCCTTTAACTTCTATTTTCCCTTTTTCATTTGTTTGAATCCTTGCTACATTTTCTTTACAATGTCATTCAAAGGGGCATTTGGTGCTAAGTCACTAATCTCAACATCTTCTTCTCTTATTTCCAACCACATTTGGAGGAATCTACTTCACATGATTTTGATCTCATCCTCCATTGTGTTCTTTTCTGGACATAGGTTGTTTGATTCCTCTAGTGGGTCTTCCAATTGCACTTGTAGATGGTTGTTCTCTATCCTTAGTTACAAGAGGCCCCTCTATATCTATATCAACCTCATTACCTAAGATGAAGTGCTGCCTTACCAGGTATTTAGTCGAGACTTGCTAATATCCGAGGGTTGCGAGACTTGGGAATGAAGTGGTGTCATAGAGTCTAATTGGATCTTAATATGGCCCATATTTTTCACCTTGTATAACTAAATTTCCTTCCTAGAACCTTAGATTTTGTCTATTATTAAGCCTAATGTTTAGTGAATTGACCACTTTTGTAGCTAATGATAGTTTGTTGATTAATAACTTGCAATGGCTATTTTTGGTTGCATTTTATGAATTGTAATGAGAGTATGATTGAGTTTTCCTTTATGATGATGAATATGAGTTAATGATGTGCTTTCTAATGAACTGATTTCAATAGCCTTGACTACTATTATTGTAGAAAATTTGTTTAAATGTTTCTCTAGCAGTTAGTTTTGTTGTTGACATCTATCCCAATCGTAATATAGAAAAATACAAGCGAGCAATCACATTCATTTCACTTTATAGCTCGTACACATTCATCAAATTCAAGGAATAAGACAATGCAATAATTGGTAGAGAAATTAGGGCACACAAAGATTGATCTGCCTTAACAACATGAATAAAAAAACAATTACGACTATAGAAGTGACACTGACCTAACCCTAAAAGGAGGGAGATGAATGTGCACTCTATATAATTCCATTAAAGCCACTGACCATGAGGATGAGAGACTACATGGATTCTCTAGAAAATGGTTTGTTCTAGTGCCAAAGAAAGATCACACACCCCATAATCACATTCCTCAACAAACCACCATAATTAACGAAGAGGAAATGATGATTTTAGGGGTAATACTATTAGTCCATATCTTGGAGTTCCTCTACAATAATCCAAGGTTTATTTAGTATAAATATGCTCGTATATAGCTTGAATTGAGCTAGTCAGTAATAGATTTTGAATCTTTCTTACAACTAGTGCTCTGAAAATGTAACTTATTTGCAAGTTACAATTATGACTTAATTTTCTCAATACTCATAAACACTTAGTTAATAATTAAGAATTGCAGAAATAAAGAGAAGAATAGCAGAAATATAAGAGAAGATACAAAGGCGAGGTTGTTAATGGAGTTCACCCATCTTGGGCTACGTCTCTAGGTCAACTTCCAACGAGTGTCTACTTTATTAATGATGTCAAATGATTTCATACATCAAAATGGCTCCCAACTTGCATACAATGTTGTCTCCAATCTGCTACAAGGTTTTGGCTAAAAAAACAAAATACCTCCCACACTCAGGTTACCAAATTCTAGTCCTAAAATCTACTTCTCGAATCTATTCTATGCAGGAAATACCTTTGCATAAATACAAATATCTGAGTAATTCTTTGCAAAATAAACCATCAAACTCAGAGTTTTAGACCCTTTAGCCCGATTGGGGGTGCCATGTGGCACACTTTAATTGGACCACATTTCATCTTCTAATTCTCCCACTTGGATGCATAGTCAACATATGGGCACCTGCCACATCATCAACGCATACTCACTTTCCACGTCAGTGCACATTTAAAGCCACCTCAATGCCACATTAGCATGTCGTATTGCCACGTCAGCCTGCTATACTACCACACCATCATCCGTACAGTGCCATGTCAACATTCGTACAATGTCACGTCAACATATGTACAATCCACATCAACATCGATATTTCCATGTGTCATCCGTGTCAGCCTTTTTTTCCCATTTTACCAAAATTTCAGAATGCGTTAACTTTCGCATACGATGCCCATTTGAGCTCGTTCAAGTTGTGTTGGAAATATACCTTCGAGATCTTCACCATGGATTCCTTTTAATAAACATTTGAAGACATTAATTTGTAAGACACCTGACCCCCTAATCCTTACTTAGGCTGATGGGGTGTTAAAATTTCCTCTTATCCCACTCGATTCATTTATATCATGAATCCCATCGGTGGATTCTACTCATTGTGAGATTTCCAATGACTATAATGATGCTTAGATCTGAGCTCTGAATCAAAAGTTATGACCTCCTAAAGTTTTCTAACCTTCATTGGACATTTTCCACCTCACTGCTACGTGGTCACCTATTTCTCATGCCATCCGACGTGGCACCGATGTGGCACCTTCCACCTAGCCCACAGGGCATCTAGATCAATGGATCTGATCATTCAAAGCCCTTCCTCATCGTCGTTGATTATCCTACTCGCATGGAGTATAAGTCAGCCCAACCAAATTTATGATGATGAACTCTATGGGTTCATCTCCAGATCCAAAGGCTCTTAGAATTCTTGAATCAACGACTCCGATCGTGTTGGTGCCCCCAACATGAAAAATGATTAATGCCCATTTTCCCACCTTTTTTTTAAGGGATAGAGTGGGGTCCACAATTGATCTACGACCAAGATTTTATCTCAACAATTCTCCAATCAACAACTGTCATTAACCTCGACATCTCATCGTTGTTGGCATTTTCCTCCTTCTCAGTCTCTGGGCTAATCCTTAATTCCTCCAATGAACGACCAAGATATCCCTACATCCAGATCTAATGGTCTATATTGCAATCATATATCTAAGCATTTCTATCCCCCCTCTAGGACCACATGTGTCCTGCATCTAATCCATTGGTGACACCTGTCACCCCAACATTCATACTGGCTACCATGTTGGCACACCACATCATCATCCCTTCATCCTCTTCTTGCGCGACCATGTGGGACCCATGACAGATCGACAACTATCATTGTGCTGCACCCACTCACTGATCAACGACCCAGATCTTCCCAAGTCTTCCTCATCATAGACACTCAGGGCCATCACTCGACTACATTAACCTTTCATGCTCCAATAATGTTGTGTATGGATTCAATGGTCCAGATATCATCGTCATCACCTCCATTAGATCAACAGTTGTCATTAATCCCCCGACCTCATCTTCGTCGAGACTTCTTGGCTTGACTTACACTTCACCAAATCTCTAATCCCGACGATGATGCATGCTGCATCGATAGTATAGATCTCACCTTCAATGGATCGACAATATCCATTTCTCCTTGGGCTACCCCATCGTCATCGACTCTCATCTCTTAGCCTCTCCCCAGACCTTCGTCGACCCTTCACCAATGTATGGCTGAGATATCTTGATTTACAGATCCAACAGTCGAATTTTAAGGAGATGACCTAAGAGCCTTTTCACCCAACTAGGCCCACAATTGACTCGTCGACCATTCAAATATTGACACACACCATCCCACATGGCACACTAACTTCCACACTGGAATTCCTCATTAGCATGGTGTCGCCTTCCCCCTTCATCACTTGAATGAAACCTAAGACAAATCTATGGATGAGATATAGTGTTTCCTTCTGCACAAATTGACGGTTCTTGTTAACTCTTAAGACTTCAAAGTCATCGACACCTCTCTCATCGATGAAACTATTGGGCCCTCACTCACTTTACCAATTGTTCACTTCCAACGATGATACATCTGGTGTTAATAATATATATCTCATTGGGGTTTCTCCTGATAGATCAACGACCTTCATTCCACCATAGAGTTCTCATCATTATCATAACTCATTGTTCTAATTCTTGATCCACTTAAGGGCTCGCTCCTCAATGAACAATACCAATAATTCCTTCGCACCGAATCAACGGTTCTCATTTTTTCCCATAACCTTTATTTTCATCGACACTTTGGAGTCTACACCCTAAATTTCCAACCATCCACTCCCAAAGATGACGCACCCGAGATCAATGACTCAGATCCTGTCGGAGATTTTTCTGATAGATCAATAGTTCACGTTTCCTCTTAGGGTATTCATTATCATCGTTGTTGGAAATCCTCATTTCCAACTCTAGGTCCATCCAAGGGATTGTTCTCCTAAAAACTATGCCTTTACAACATAGGGTTGATATTTACTCACTACACCATATTGATGGTTACGATCTACTCCATCTTAACCATAGGATTTCTACAAGGTGAAAATATGATTCATGACTTAGTCAATTCAAGAATTATCCGAAGTATTTTCCAGAGTTTTCACCAAGCTTTCAACCCCTTTCACAACAAACACGAAGCCTGCTACTTGGCACACAATGAGGAAATTATTCCTCATAAACATTCTATGTTATGGATAAAGGGATAATCACAAAGAGGTATATCGATCTCCTCTGGCCTTCAACCTGCCATTATTACAGTTTTCCCATTGTTCTTAGAAATTATTGTTCATTACAAAATATTCCTATGGTTCAAGATAAAATACATGGCGGTCCTGTTTCAGAATGCAATCCACATGCAATTTCCTTCAATTTCTCAATCATCTAAGTACAAGGAATTCCCATGGAACAATATCAATCCCATTAACTAGACATACACATTTACAACACAAATACATGCATCGATCCTTCATCTCCATTCAATGATACAAAATAAATAAATACTTATCTGTTCGGTGTAGAAGCTAACCAACCAATTGATTGTGGGTGTTCTCCTTTCCACCCAACCATAGGATCTACATGCTCAGTCACTTCAAAAATAGGCTACCCCCATTCCAGGCCATGATACCACCTGAGAATCTCTTTCAGGTTCTCAAGGAGGTTGGTATGTGAAGGATGTTCTCCTTCACTTGGTGAGAATATCCTCGCATCCACTCAACCCAGGCCTCATCGAAGTTTATCAGATTCCATTACTAGCATCAAGATCATGACCTCTTAGCTCGGATTGGGTATCTGGACTCTCAAATGGGTCTTGCAACCATATTTGGGTTCGCTTACTTCAGACTAGAATCCTCTACTCTTCTTTTCTCCCCCTGCGAAAGGTTCTCGATCCACACCCTTCTTTCCTTCTATCAGAAGGAACCCATGGGGTCAATATGGGCTACAAAATTGGTACTTTGTTGTACCTATGGATGACAAATTTTTCTATCCTAACCCTATCTCCCATACTTTTATTTATTAGGATGGTTGGTTGTCCAAATACCAACCCCTTTCCATTAACTGATTTGTCTTGAAATCAGGGTGAAGGGAAATGAGTTATTATTTTTAAATCAAATATCTCAACAAGGGGATTTGGGTCACATTAGCATAATGAACCCCCTCAATAGGCTCCCTCACTCTTTCCTCTAGTGGTACCATGGACAATACTTTTAAGGCTTCACCCCATAGTCATTTATTGGCATTATCAATTAAACAATAATACATTTACAATATTTACATGCCATTGCATGGAAAATAATTAATTATGATTAATTAAAAATAATGAGAGGTTTAGAAAGGGGGTATTGCAATTCCCTCCCCCTTCAAAAGGAACACCATCCTCAATGTTCTTCTTAGCAACACATGCCATGCCTTTATCTTTCATTTGTTTCAACAATGTTGATCCAAAAAATTGTTAGATGCTTATTAATCTTTAAAACATAATAACATCTACTTGATCTTTTAAATAAAAATGATCGCTTGAATTCTTGCAATTTACATGTGAATTAACTTATCTATCCAAATACACTTTAATGATAAACAACTTGCAAATAAATGAGTGGAAATAGAACAACAGTATTGAAATCACATACACAACTTTGATAACAGAGTTCACCAAATTTGGGCTATGTCTTCAGGTCCACTTCCAATAGAGACCTCTTTATTAATCCTCAAATGCTTTTGTTTTACAATGACCTTTTTGCGTCTTGCTCAAACTCAAAAACAAAATACACCATTGAATTCCTTGCAAAATTTATATACAAATAAGTATAAAGTTCATAAAATTACATGTCAGAACCTCGTGGCATGCATTACAATGAAACCTCTAAGTCTAGTTACACTCGGGCACAAAATTTGAGACACCGTAATCTATGATTATGAGTCCCCTTGTCTTGGTCCACACACCCATTAAATAGGATGCAGGCCCTTAACCTCCATCCGAAATAATTGGCAACCATTTAATTTATTATTGGGGAATTCCATAACAAGTGATACCCATGGCATAATGGTTAAATAGTTGGAGTGTTATATGGCGGGTCAAGGGGTCAAAACCCGTCGACCATGCCATATATAGTATTCTGTTACAATGGTGGCATATAGTTTTAAATGCGACAAGATATATATATGTGATATATTGTTAATGGTTTATAACCAAAGTTTAATACCCTCGTGGATCATGGAATTAGTTACGGTCTCGTGGGATACTATATGAGTGCATATAATATGGGTCGAGGGATTAGTCCTCCGACCTTTTTTTCCGCCAACCATTACAATACACACAATTAAATATAATCGATGCCATACATATGTTAAGTCTCATGCGATGGCACGATGGTAAAAGGCTGGGTAAGGTTTATGGAGGGTCACAGGTTCTATCCCCCAAACTCCAAAATTTTTAATAAACATTAACCATCATAGGAAAATGAGGGATTTCCACGTGGCAGTCTATTATTGGCTCCCCCTGTGCCACGTGTCAATACAAAATTGGTCCACTTGGACTGTACGATTGCCCAATCACTTTCCAACTTGTCATGCCATGTCACCTACCTGCCATGTGTCGCCATGTGAGGTCACCACGTCATCACTTCACGGTCATACAATTGTGCCATGTGTCACCCTTTTAGTGGTGACACGTGTCACCTTGACCCTATTTAATTTTGCCTTATTTTGGCTTGAACTTTGACCATCCAAAACTTTTACATAAGAACTTCGTTTGAGGTGATTTTTGCACCGTTGGAAAGCTATCATCGAGATCTATGCATTGATGGAATTTTCAAGAGAATTTTATATGGTCAAATTTTGAGCATTTTTTAACCCTTTTGGACCTCTGTGAGCATTCTAGATCCTCCTAGACCTCTGTGAGAATTCCTGGATCCTTCTGGACCTCTGTGAGCGTTCCTGGATCCTCCTAGATCAAATGCAGCTCCTCTTATTAGTCTGGTCCTTTCCAGACTCTTGGAATTTAACACCTGCCTACAACCATTTTAGACAATAAGCATATTTATTCACAATTTCATGCATAAACATTTCATTTTCGTTCAAAACTCAAGGGGAAATATTCATATCAACACAATACTTATCTCTCTAATTCATGGATTTGCATCCATATGGCTGTATCATTAACTTGGATCACTATTCCATTGACATACCCATTGTGCTCATGATCCCATATCAACATACAACACGAGTTATCAAAGTCTCCTCTTCCTTGTGGTCACTCACCCTATAGGTCCAGGCTCAAGCATCCCCTATACAGTCCCTCGGGCAATCCATCTTTCCTTGCCAAGTATTTTTCGCACAAGAAGAGCTTAAGAGACTTCACCGAGTCTTACAGTCGAGGCCTCCCTCTGACTTTCTCTGCCAAGGCGTCCCTCTAGCCCGTGTTACCTCAACACAACACTCTCTATGACAACCATGGCATATCATGGGGTTCTCATGTCACAAAAGTATCCATTTCCATGCTTTTCCAGCTTGATAGCCATCATATGTCCCTCCATGACATATTTGTTATCTCACCTGTATCACATGCATATAGTAACTTTGAGATACTATTATCAATTCCAATCAAAATTTATTTCAAATTTGTTACCCATAGATTTTTCAATTTTCGCATTTCCATTTTAGATCTATTCCATAATGGAACTAGATTCCATAAGTATGGTACTTCCTTCTCATATTAGTTTATCTTATCAGGCATTAGTCTCCCTTATGGGCTTACTTTTTCTACCATATCCAAGACCCTTCTTCCTACAACTCATCCTTCACACGACCAAACCAATCGTTAGTTCTTATGCATATTATATTTTCATTGTACACTTGCAGTGGCTTCCAAACTATTTCAAAACCATGCATACTAACAATCAATTCACTCTTATCCATTCAATGATATAAAGAAAAAGGAAATATCATTCCTTACACATGCATCATTTTATGATACCAAAATTTTCTAAATGAAATTCTAACATTAAACAAATTTAATCATTATGCCAATGTCCATGACCACACTCCTACACAATGCACCCTTGCATTGATTCCGAATTACACCATTTCATATTAGGCACTTTTCCCTGGTGTGTTGGAACTTAGCCAACCTGTTACCACATGGTTCCTTTATCAACATTTATCATTACAACAAGAGTATGCTTCCTGCCACAAATTGATCATGAACTCAGATCGACATAACATGATATGAAATTTAAATTTCATATGAATGCATTCAAACATTCTTTCTTCATTGGTAATCATGGTGCCAACATTCATGGCCACCCAATTCCTCTCTTTATCATTGTTATAATTATAGTATAATATTGGAATGTACTCCTTCCACATTGGTAAGTCTTGTAGCTTCCCTCTCATTCAAACATGCATTTCATCAATGCATTCAATCAACATGATGATTATGAACAATTATGCTCACATTCATTCATAACACAATCATGCACGCATTTTATTTTAATGATCTCAATCATTCTTGACTATTAGAGGCTCATACCTCCATCATTCAAGATATATTATTTCCTGAGTCATATGCTGCTTGGGTATCAATGACCTATACAATTCAATCATAATTATAAGACATAAAATAGTTCTGGAGAGATTATTATCCAATCTCTTTCAAATCGCATGCCACATAGACATGGAAAATTTATACATGTTCTGGTTGCTAATACCCTCTCTGATATTACCTCATCAATGGTGCTTCAAGGAACTCCCAAAGTCCATTCATCAATCTTTCAACAAAAACCCTCTTGTATTTATCTTCTATTTGAGGTTGTCCACCATTGGCAGTTGTCCTTCCTCAATAGCTCCTATCTTTTTCTATACGTTACATGCATCATCTCATTTCACAATTACGTCAATGACCATGTTAAATAAAATGCATGTACCATATCATTTAGATCAATAAACATTCTCATGCAAAAAACAATACAACATTTCAATTTCCTCATCCCATAGAAACATAATAAGCAATAAGAAAGGAGTTAAGGGACTCTTCCCTTTTTTTCCAACTCCTTTACTCAATCAGAAATTTTTCAGTTCCAATGAACTATTTCTAAAAGATTCACTGCCTTTGCATAACATGGCTTTTAATTGGGATCATTATTTAGATACATTCATTTGTTCATTTTTATTTCATTAGCTGTCCTTTTAAGTACACAACTTTGTCTCATAAACCATATTTTTTAAGTGAGGAAAGTGTTCCTACTTTTCTCATTTATTGCCTATGCAATTCATCCCCTTATGGGGTCTGTCTTCTCTATTCCTTGAGCATTTTCAGCCAGGTTTCACCTTGACTTTAATTATATAAATTAACATGCTACAACAACAATATTTTGGTTCACAAATTAATCATGAACTAGTGCATTCTGCACCTTTACCAAATCATATTGGTCAATGCTCATTTTTTTGTCTTTCATTCATGCATTACTTTTTAAAATTTAATCCAAGATTATTATACAAACAAACCTTGCAACACACTGCTTAGTTTTTCAACAGTCTTTAAGGTTATGACTCTGTTATCCAGACAAAGTATTTATGTAGTTCCTCCATAGGTAATTTCTTCAACATGTAACTCTCCTATTGCATATCGCATACTATTTGAAATGACCTCAACCTTGATTTAGCCTCAGCTTCAACATTTCAGAGTTCCACCCAATATTCCATAAGGAATATAAGCATGCATTCAGATCATGCATTCATATTATATATCCACACACGCACCATATTCTAATGTGTTTTCATTCACAATGCACTTAACCACATGCATCAACATATTGTGTGTGTCCACAACTGGCACACTTCGTAGTTTCACTTGCATATCGTCTTATATCATTTCAATCACGATTTTTCACAATCATTTACATAGAATTTTCAAAGGCATAACCTTCTATGATAACAATGGAGCATTTCTTACTGATTGCTCCTTCAACTTTTATAATATCTCTTTCTGAGGAAGGGACTACACCCTGCTCAAGTTATTATTCCATCAAGATATTTCAGACCCTTTAACATAGGGTCAGCCATGCATCCATGGAAATTTTCAGACCTGAAAAGTATACATCTTGCCTTGCATTCCACTTATTCAGTTCATGCAAGTACACTCTTTTCCTTACTTCCCTCTTACTCAGGAAGTCATCTCATGCCTTCGATCATATATATATATATTATGCATGTGCATTACTTGCACATGTTTATATCCTTCATATACATTTATTGCATTTTTACAACATCCTTTCTGATGAGAAATTACAATCATCCACATGACTAGACACACCGACATATCCATAATTATGTTTTCTTATTTGACAAAAACCAACAAGAGGTCATTCTTGTCCATTTTCTACAACAACATCTACAATTCAGGAATATAACTAGGTATATCGATATCATCCAAGGAAACAAAACAATCATTCTCACTTCTCTTCATGCCCTAATTTAGTTCCCAACCAACATGCCTCTACAAAGGGAATCCTCTCCTAGACTCCTCATTACCACTTTCCTACCAAGTCATACCTATATGGCTACCCTACATCTATGGATGTCATCTTGATCCATTGATGATCTAGAAATTCTCCAACACTTACTTTATTAGACTTAAGATCAAAATTTCATGGATTATTCTACCTTATCCTCATACGGTAGTATGCATTCAACATAATCAACATTTTACTTATGCTGCTATAATAAGATCATCATTAAACATATGATATATGATGAAACGACATTCTAGATCTAGTAATAGACTATAATAAGTATATATGCATGTTATATACATGCTTACTCATTACCCTATGCCTTACAACATATCCACATATTTCATTTTCATGCGTAAACAAGTACTCAAGTCAATAGGAAGGTACACATTTTTGTACAAACATGAGCTCATAAACTGGCTCATATGTTCATTTCCTTTCACCTTTTTTGTGAGGACTATCATAGTTCAAAGAGACTCCTTCTTTTGCTTGATTAGATTATCTCAGTAAAAAATTTCATTCATTATAGGTCAAATAAACTGAACTCACAAATTTTCCATTAGTCCTCTAGACATGATGACTTATACATAGATGTTTTAGTCTTTTATTTAAGCAACAATTATTATTGCTAAGGATTCTATCAATTCTAAACTAAATTTCTTAAACACAAGGGGTTTTCCATAAGGGTCTTAGCCCTCATATAAACAATCATCATAAATGCCATAGGCTCCAACTTCCCATGCTTATAGGTAGAAATAATTTGACTAGTTCATTAATTCTCTGAACTTTTGCAACCCTTTAGCAGTATTATTCCATTTCTGTCATTCACATTCAAGTCTTACTATGAATGTCTATCAACTTATTCCCACTCATGTAGGAGTAGTTATCAGTTTGATAAAGGAAAAACATAATTCCTCTACTGTAATTCAGTAAGAATTTCCAAGGTAAAATTTCAACTTGCAATCCTTCTTCTCAAGGAACTTGTGTAGATAATAAACAATATTTTAGCATAGGGAAAATCTTTATAACATTATCATCTTGGCCTTGTTATACTAGTCCTGTGACTGATCTCTGTCCCATCCATGCCTAATGTTTGAACTCTACTCTGATACCACTCTGTAAGACACCCAACCCCCTAATCCTTACTTAGGATGATGGGGTGTTAAAATTTCCTCTTATCCCACTCAATCAATTTATCTCAATGAATCCCATAGATAGATTCTAATCATCATGATATTTCTGACAACTCTAACCATGCTCAATTCTGAGATCTGTATAAAAGGTTATAGCCTCCTAAATTTTTCGGACCTTCATTGGCCATTTGCCACCTCACTGCCACATGGTTATCTATCTCTTGTGCCATTCGACGTGGCACTGACATGGCACCAACATGGCACCTTCCACCTGGACCATCGGGCCTCTAGATCAATGTCTTTGATCATTTATATCCCTTCCTCATTGTCATCATCAAGGATCCTACTCCCATGGAGTATAAGTCACCCAAACCAAAGTTCCGACGATGACCTATACAGGTTCATATCTAGATCCGTTGGCTCTCATACTTCTAGAATCAATGGATCCAATATTGTCAGTGCCCCCAACATGCACGATGATTAATGTATGTGTACCCAAATTTTTGTTAAGGGATCCAGTGGGGTCCACAGCTGATCTACGACCAAGATATTATCTCGACAATTCATCGATCAACGACTATCGTTAACCCTGACATCTCGTTGTTGTTGGAATTTTACTCCTTCCTATATTATGGGATAATCCTAACTTCCTCTAACGAATTAAAAATATCTCACTACATCTATATCTAATGGTCTAGATTGTAATAAAAAATCTAAAGGTTTCTAGCCCCCCTCCAGGACCACACGTGTCCCTCATCTAATTCGTTGGTGACACCTGTCAAACCGATAATCACACTGGCTACCATGCTGGAACACCATGTCATCATGATGTAATCATCCATTTAGCCTCTTCTTGCGTGACCATGTGGGACCCATGATATATTGAAGATTGTCGTTGCACCACTTCCACTCACTGATCAATGTACCAGATATTCCCAAGCCTCCATCGTCATTGAAACTCTAGGGCATCACTCGATTGTACCAAAATTTCATGCTGTGACGATGATGCGTATGGATTTGACGGTCCAAATATCATTTTCATCACCTCCATTGGATCGAAGATTTTCATTAATACCTCGACCTCATCGTCGTCAACACTTTCGAGCTTCACTTACACTTCACCAACTCTTTGATCCTGATGATTATACACGTTGCATCGACGGTCTATAACTCACCTTCAATGGATTGATGATTGTCATTTCTCCTTGGGCTACCCCTTCGTCATCGACTCTCCTCTTGTAGCCTCTCCCAAGACCTTCATCATCCCTCTGCAAATGTACGACTAAGATCTCTCGATCTGTAGATCCAACGATCAAATTTTAAAGAGATGACCTAGGATCCTTTTCAACCAAATTGTCCCACACTTGACCTATCAACCATTCAAATATCAACACACATCATCCCACAAGGAACGCTAACTACCATGCTGGCATTCCTCATCAGGATGTTATCACCTTCCCCCTTCCTCACTTGAATGAAACCTAAGATAGATATATGGCAGAGATTTAGTCTTTCCTTCTACACCAATTGATGATTCTCGTTAACTCTTGAGACTTCATGTTATAGTCCAAAATGCCTTATCTATGCATACAAGACTTTGACCCTTTCATTTGCATACTTTGCCAAAATACTGCTGAGGCTTCCTTTTAAAAAACCATTTTTTGGATAGTGTACGCGCCCTGCTGCACTAATATCCTGTGTACACATGCGTGCTACATGATAGTTAGCTTGCGTACACATGCGTGTTGCATGCTATTTAGCCCGCATTTACCTCCAAAAGTTGCAAAATATATAAAACTGTGTGAAATTCAATGGAGTTTATGGGCTATGGAGGGTTTCCTAACCATTTTACCCCTTGTATCCCATCCACAAATAGAATAACCATCTTTTTCTCATATAAAAAGAGGTCGTGGGGAGTCATTTATGAAAATGATCAAGAGAATAAGAAAAATATGCCAAAATCCCTTCCCTTTCTTATCCCAAGATTTGCATCCCATCTGAGTTTTAGCCTTAGCCTTCCCCTCAAGCCCTTCTCCTTATGAAACCATTACTCCTTACCTTGGTGATATGTTGGTTGCAAGAAGATAATGTGGGATTGATGCACTTGAATCTACGATAGAGGATCCTGGACTTGGTTCGTGGAGTGGTTTCCAACAAAGGTTGTAATCCTTTTTATCTTGAAATTGAATAAAAGAGTTCATCCTTGTCCCAAAACCCTTTGTTTACATGCTTTTGTTAATTTTCACATTTATATCTATGTCTAAAATTTTAAAGTTATCAGTAGAGATTGCATATGTTGTTTCATTGTATTCCTAACCTTTTGTAGGTCAACTTTGGGAGGATATCTATGGTCTAGGAGGCAACAATAAGCGAAAGAGGTCTACACCAACTGCAAGGACTAAAGGTGCACTCATTACCTCTCTTTCCTTTCTCTCTCATCACTTAGTTTAGATGGTTTTGGGGTAGATTAAGGGTAGAACAATCTTTTAAGGGAGTTATCGCTCTGCCTTTACTTTAGACCCAGTATAGGGGGGTTTTCCCTGTAGAAGAATTGGTGACTCCACCAGGGATTCTCTCTAGGGTATTAGTGGGAGATTTTGGTTTGATTTGATTTTTTCAGTTTCTATTTGAGTTTTCCAAGTTATCGAGTCAGTTAGGGTCTCTGGTCACCTTCCAAGTGCCTAACAACCTTCCCTACTCAGTTGGCTATCCAAAACTGTTTCTTTTTTGAAAGTTTGCAGAGGTGTACACACCCTGTCCTCTGTATAGCCCACATACATACACGGTCTGCATAGTATACAACTCGCGTACATACATAGGCTGCTTGTGCACAACACGTGTCTCTATGTTTTGGAAGGGTTTTAAAAAAAAGACTTTTTCTTTCCTAGCAAGAAGCTTTGTGATTCTCAGGACTTCTTGAACTCTTCAGGTTCTTTGTTAATTGTGTTTGGTTGGGTTAAAGATTCAGTTTATCTTGCACTTTGTAAAGAACAATTGTTGTTTCTTTATTTTCTTTTGTTTGCTTTGAAGGTTTAGGGTGAACTTATAAGCGTTAAATCCTCCTGTGGATTCTAGTGAATCCATGCGTTCAAGAAGTGGTTTAGGGTCTATGTTAGTCTTCGGTTTATTTTCTCTTTACCTTGTTTGTGATTTGAAAAACGAAAAAAGTATCATTTACTTGTGATTTTCTTTTCTAAGCATTCAAAAAATTAAAAAAAATTGCTACATTTAGTTATACATTTTTGTTTGGTAGTTGTAGCATACGCTGTTTATTACAAAAGAAAAGAGTTCCATTTCCAAAGTTCATTCTTTGATATTTCCCTGAAATTTTAGTAATTTGCATCTACATTGTAAAACGAAAAGTGCATTCTAGGAAACTTTTTGCATTTTAGGATCTTGAACTTTACTTCGAAAAGTTTGCATTTGCAAATATTTTAAAGCCATTTTTCAATAGTAGAACCTAGTTTGCTTTTGCACAAATGCTCTAAAGTTTTTATTTCTTCTCTTTTGTCTCTTGTAAACACCATAAGTTGTGTGTCTGTATCCTTTTGAGTAAATCAAGCCAATTAAAATCAATATTAACACTTAAAATCAACTAGACTTTTGTTTGTAGGGTTCACCAAGTAGTCTAGGCTTTAAGGGCTTGAAATGGGTGTGGAGAGGAAAATCTTCAAGGCCGCTTACACAAACATAAGAGTCTGTGATAGGTAGTGTCAGAGTCCAGTTTTTTAAGAGTTATCCAGGACCCCCCTCTAGCACATGGGCTAAACACGAGGTCTCCTAAGGAAAGGTAGAGGAGATAACCCCTCCAAATCTAGAATGAGCGTAGTCGAGATCGTATATTGAGGGTCGTTCTTAGGATTTACACTGATCACATTTGAATATGGAGACTCCTGGACCTCAAATCCATTCGAGATCCTCAGATTTTTTTCAGACCATTTACCTTCGGTACCCTTGAAAGGCTCTAGACTTGGTTATCTTTCTCATTACGATCAACCCGACTATCGATTGTACCCACCTAGTGAATGACTGTGAGCTGGTAACCTAGTTTCCTATTTTTAGGGACTAACATGAGTGACTGTGGGGGTATACCGTGGTACCTAGGGAAGAGGTCAGAGCACACTTTTTAGAGTATACCCGGAGGATGTTTCCATTTTCGAGTTACACTTTCACCTGTAAGTTTCTCTAGTGTTGATTGGCGTAACTGTTATTCTTGCCAGTCAATTTTTTTCTAGTTTTTCCGTTAGGAACTTTTTAGCGTGTTCTTTGTGTTTCATGTTAGATCAATCTTAGAGTGTCAGTTGATCATTTCAAAAGGTGGAATATCAACATCTCCGCCATTCACGTAGGCTTCAGGGCTTGCCACCGGTTACTTTGGATCGACCTCCTCCACCACTGAGACGCAGGCTAGATCAAGAGGGTTCATTCGAAGCGACTGGGCCAAAAAAAAATCTACCCGAGCCGTCTCCTAGAGAATACTTTCCTGCATCGGTGGAATCCATCGTTTTTGACCTCGAAGGTGAAGGCTTCAGGCTCGCAAACCCTTCGATCACTAACTTATCAATGCCAATTCTTATTCAGATAGTGCCTCCTAAGGTGACTTTACCTGAACATCAGTTTGTTAGATGAGCAATGATGGAAGAAACTAGTGATAATTATTTTGGGAGTCATCATACTCCCATTTTGGCTACCGAGGGAGGGGGTGCCATTCCTCCTCCCCCACCTCCACCTGTTAGGACTATGGATGTCCAAACACCCATAACTTTGAAAAGTGGCACAATCCCTTCAACGAATCTGACCACTGTTCCCTTTATCCAGAAAGCGTCTGGCGCTCCCTTTTCATATGGGATGTCGGGTTTCGACTCTAGTTCGGTCCTAACCTACTCTACTCTACAGGCTATTGGTTTGGGGAAGGGAGATCTAATTATCCTCTACAAGGATCTGTCATGGTCACTATTGCCCCATTCAATGCTATCCCTTACAGTGGGGTTCATATCCCTCCTCCGTCCCCTTCACTCGAAGGCGCTTTCCAACAACTGATTGAGCTTAACACCAACTCTAGTTTGTTCAGTGGGGGGAGTCATGGACCTTAGTCATACATGACTCTGATAGGGTCTATGAATTTTTCTTTGTTCGATGCATTATGAAATAACGCTTTCTCATTGTCTTCTTTCTTGGTAGGGGGAATACCCAATTTTGGTCAACCAAACCCTATGCAAGGTTTCATTCCTTCGTAGGGAGCGATGATGAGAGTTTACTCCTCACAAGGTCTTGGAAATTCCTGGAAAGGATCATTTCCTTCACAAGGGATGTCGATCAGGGGAAACCCCTCCTACACTCAGTGAAACCTTGGACAGGGTTCAATACCTATGCCAGGAGGGTCGCTTGGGGGCATCCCTAACCAAATTCATTGGAATACTGTGTAGGGAGCAATCCCTAAATAAGGCATGTCATCCAACTAAGGGAATCAAATGGTGATGCAGAATCAAAATGTTGGCTATTGTGGACTGACCCGGGTTCTAACTACAGGATCACCAACTTCCTTTCGACCATCGGCCCTTCTGGATACTAGAAGGAAACATAGCGCACAAAGTGCACTGAATAGTCTCACCTAATATGGATTAAATGGGTGGTCTCAGGACTCAGGTTTCTGCAACCATGGGATGGGATGTGCTTCTCTCTCAGAGGCATTAGATATAATCAACAACTAGCCCTCAAATACTCATGTATTATGCTAACCCTAAAACGATATTAGTTCTGACCAGTGGCACAACTACTCCAACAGAACTTCATGAACCATTATAAAAACATATACCAAATGACATATATTCATCTACTGCAACATAAGATTCATATCTGAATACTAACTATGACATTCATCCATTAATGTTTTTCTACATATTTCATCAATTATTCCTAGTGCACAATATTATTTCCTTCATCATTTTAACATGTTCGACATAAACTCATTAAATAAGAAAATATAATCAAAAGTACTGCAAACATTCACACATAACCTAGATATACTGTGGTTCACCCCCTCCCGGGGCTACGCCCAAAAAGATGAGTCGCTTAAGCTCTTTATTAATCTTTATTCAAAATCCAATGCCGTGCACTGTACATTTATTCCTCCATTACAATCGATCTCCATAGATCGCAAGAGTCCTCACAAAACTAAGAACTTATAACCAATATCTCAACCAACATCCTAACCAACCCTTTTCATATTCCTAATCCATTCTACTTATACAACAAAATGGGACAAATCCCTTACAAAAACCTAACCCTAAGTGGATTAGGTTTGTCCAATTTTCAACTACTCTGCAATAGTCTGTCCACATTGTAACTTCTTTTCTTCGGCGCCGATTTTCCTCTGTTTTCGACACACTCCCCATTTTCTGGTGTTGCATTATCTTTTTTGATTTATGCCCTGATTCCTTCAAAACTTCCTTGATTTTCTCCCAAAATTGGCCTGCGCCAACATGCCCCCAACACTGACATCGTGACTCGTCCCGAGTCACTCACTGAATCCTGCATCTTTCATTGCTCGTGCCAGTGCTTCATACATTTCTTCTACTTGCTAGCATTGCACCTGAGCCTAGTTTCTGTTCTTCTCCATGGCTTCTACCATATGCATGGTGACTGGAGGTTTCAATATTTCTCCCCCCTGCAAGCCTATCTACTCCACCCTTGATTTTGCTGTGTCGATATCCATGACCAACTGTTTAGACTTTTCCTGCAGAGGCTCCAACTAATCCACCTTGCAATATTTTCTGCAAGCATTGCCTTTTCTTCTGACTACAAACTCTTCATCTGCAACTGTCTTAATATTTTATGGTAGTGACATTGTCTTCTGTCTCTGTTTCAAGTCTTCCATTGATATGCGGACCCTATCCTCCTTTCCTTGCAACTCATGCAATATTCCATCTTCTTGTACTTGTGTCCACAGTTGGCCACTTTGCTCCAACAACTCTGTCATGTTTTATATAACCTTGACTATATTTTCCATAAATTCTTTTGTATCCTGCTCTTGCTGCGCTCTTACTTCTGGAGGAGTAGTGGGTACTGCGCGCTCCTCTAGCTCCTTTATTTGGCTCTTGTACTGTTCCAAATCCTGAGCTATTTTCTTCATCTTTTCTTCTGATGATACTTCCTTTGATCCTGCGCTATCCAGGATGGTTTGAAACACCGTGCCAACATGTTTCTCCATCTCTTCTACCTTCTGTTATGCTAAATTATTCTCCTGCCCTTCCTGGCTAATTGATTCCTTTAGTGTGATGTTCTCCTCATGCGATATCTGTAAGTTTGTCGCATTTGAACTTGTCCTGGATTGGATTTCCTGTGCGACACTGATTTTCAATTTGTAGAACGCCTTCATTGGAATCTTGGGCAACACCAAGTCCAATGTCTCTATCTCCTTTAGAGGCTTCTATGCCACCTCTTCATCATTGTACAACATATTCGATGTTATCATGAAATTTGCGCTCCCCTACACTATGATCTATACTATTTCCCCTGCTGGCATTCCTTCCCTAGTATTTCCTGGTGTTTCTTTGTGTCGCTGCTCTGTGCTGATATTTAGTTGTTCCAGCGCAATTTTTACCTCCCGCAGCTGCTTGATAATTGAATCCCTATGCTTCTCGACATTCTCCCAAACTTCTGATAGCTGATCTTCAATAGTTGTGGCTACTAGTTCGACATCATCTGCCGTCAATGATGTGTGAGGTGGTGTCCTATGGGCCTTCACCTTCTTCCTTGAGCCACTTTCTTTCTCCCCTGTTCTCTTCTTTTGGGAATCTGCTGGCTTAGATGTCTCTGGCATGTTTGTATCCACCCTTGTCTTCTGTCCATCTTCTTCTTCCATAGGTATATCCCGTGTTTCTGTCCTCACTTTTTCTATGCGCATGTGTTCTCTTGTAACTCCTGGTGTCTATCCTGTGCACAATGGACCTTGTGTGGAACCACCCTATGGTTTCTTCTTCATCCTACATTTCTTTTGAGTTGGGTTGCTTCCCCCCACTTGACCTTGTGTTGTATTATTCTTTTTACTTGCACCATTTCTTCCTGTCTATTACATAGGGACTATTTTGTCCTCCGTTTGAATCTGTATTTTTGGCCCTCTTCTTGGAATTGTTGGCACCTTCCATTCATCAGGACAATCTTGGACCTGCATTTGGATATCATGTGTCATCACGTAGTAGCTCAGTAGTAACCATTCCTTCACATGACCCCTCTTCGCCTGTAACCACATACCATGGTGCATTGCCTGAAAGTTAGCAATCTGTCAAAACTCTTGGACTGTCTCAGGTGATATCCTCCATGTGTCGACTAAGTGGTCCTGGATCTCCAAAATATATAGAGGGAATGTATCATTGTTCACCTTCTTATTCTTTGGGTCCGATATGCTCCTTAGTGAAGTTTATAAGGCTGCACAACACTTTCCTATTCTTTGAAGAAACATAGTATACACTGGTTCTTGCCAACCTACTAGTGCAATGAGGATGAGTAACCATGACTAGTGGAACTCAGAGCCCCAATCTTGTGTATCCTTATAGTCTTCCAGGAAGGAATTGAGAAAATAAGGGGCCCAAATCATTGATCTCCCCTTCGCGCACTGCGCTGTAGCCGCTACCATCCTTGCTGATACTTTTTCCTTCTTGCATTTGCACATTAAATTACATGCTAGCAACCTTGTAGAAAATTTTCTCTCCGGATCATTTATGTCACTGATCCTTATCCCCCTACTCCCTCTATATATGCCACATTTTTCCTTAATTTCATCTGAAATGGCCTTTGCCTTAGTCGTATCCTCCAGATACTATTCTAGCTTCTCCCCATCCATGGGTAGCCCAGTAATTGCAGCTATTAAGTCCACATTGATAGGCACTGTCCTATCAATCCACAAGACACCTCCATGCACCCTTTCTAGGAGTTGTTTCACACATCCATTGATGTATTTACCGTTCCCAAAGTGAGTTATATCTAGTAAGTTCATAATTCCTGTGTTTTAGAACCCCAGGATCCACTGCGCAGGTTCCAACAATGGTGCACTTGATGGGCCCTCTCCTCTACTTTCCATGTAGTTGTGCTGTGCCAAATCCAAGAATTTGATGGTATCTGCTACATCGTGGCATGAGTATTTCATAGTGTTCACACCTCCTATAATTTCATCATCCGCTTTCAATCCATCTGGGATTTTTGGCATTACTATTGTCAATTATGCCTGTGTGCGCAGTATCCCTTGTGCACTGCTTTCAGCCTTAGCTTTCTTTTTCCCTCGTGGGGACGATGCCCCTACCTATGATATTCCCTCTTGCTATATTTCTTGTTCTTATTTTGTCTCTAAGCCCTCTTGTGCTGAACCCATGGCCTGTTCTTCATGTTGTGGCCCTTTTCCTCTCGACACGTCAGAATCTGTTCTTTTCATGTCTTCCTCAGGCTGCTCGACCTCCTACGATGGGTTTTATTCCTCCTCCACCTGTGTGTTATGTGGATCATACTAGGGAATATGTATTTCATCCAAATCAACTATCATCAACATGTTTTGTGTCCCTGGTTGCATCATCCGAGTGTTTCTTCTCAAGTTTCGACCGACCCTTCTTGGCGCTCCAACTCGTGGTGGTGACATCTTACTAAAATCTGGATTGCGGTGCTGTAAATCTCAACATTCTATCAAGAATTCTCACTCTTTCACTTAGGGTTTTCTCTTCGTTCTTCTCCTTAGCTAAAAACATTAATGCCTACATTTCCCCCCTTTTTTTGACTTTATAGAGGGATGGTGTACGGACAATTGTTCCGCATTGACAATTTTCACTTTTTCTTGCGTGCTACACTTTTGTACTTGTCAACTACTTCCCAGCACGCAATGTCTTCAACATTGGTTTTTGTGCAGTGCACTGTTAATGCTAATAATTCTATTACATCAAAAACCCTCTAGTATTCTCCTGTCTTTTTGTTTTTTTGTTAAATTTCTTCTTTTTATGGATTTTTGTCTTTTTCTTCTAACATATACTATATACAATATGTACAATCATACCTCCTCTTTTTGTTTACCTCAGGTTATTAGGTCGACTGTCTTGATACAGCTTTTGTCAACTTCCATTCACCAATCCTCTGAGATTTCTTGCAAGATCTTTCAGTTGCAAAAATCCTTCATTTGGGATGGCCTCTACTTGATAAGGCCCTAACCAATGCATCTTGAAATTTCCATGGTGTTGTAGATACCTGCTGTCATAGAGGAGAACTAGATCTCCTTCCTTAAAGATTTTCTTCTTTATGTGCCTATCATGCCAAGCTTTGTCCTTCGCTTTCTGTACCATTTCCAGCTCCATCAACTGATACAGTCTTTCATGTACAACACCTTTTTCTGCCATGTTTGTGATTTCTGTTATGTGCATACTAGGTACTAAATAATCCAATGGAAACACTGCTTCCTGCCCATACACTAGTCTGAATGGTGTCTATCATGTAAGCTTCTTTCATGTAGTCCTGTAATCCCATAACACTGCTGATACCTTCAATCCCAATCATCCCTATTCACATTGAAAATATTTGTCAATGCATTTTATATAATCTTGTTAAAATCTCCTACTGTACCATTTTCTTGGAAATGGTAAGGTGTGCTCTTCTGATGATGTATCTCGAATTCTTCTGTCATAGCTCTGATTGTACTGTTAATAAAATGAGTTCCCTGATCACTCAACAAAATTCCAGGACACCCAAATCTGGTCACCACATTATCAAAGAGAAACTGCACTGCAATCCGTCACTGGGGCTGCTTCTGTCCATCTCGTTAAGTATTTTGTCACAGTGATGATGTATCTGACTCCTGACCTCCTTGCTGGTGGGTTAATGGGTCCAATGAAATCCACAACCCATTTATCAAATACCTGTAAAGTTACTTGTGAAATAAGTGTAATTTCATCCCTTCTGGATGCTTTTCCCACCCCCTGACAAACATAACAGATATGACAATATTCCTTTGTGTCCTTATGTACTGTAGGCCGCCATAATCCTACACGCAACACCTTCTGTGTTGTAGGATTTTTGACATAGTTCCCTCCATCTATTCCTTCATGTGCTTCTGCTAACACCATGGAGCATTCATGTTCGATCACACATCTTCTCAGAATTCCATATGCACCTAACTTGTATAAATGACATGTAATCAATTGATAGTCTACAATGCGCACTACGAACTGTTTTTTGTGTGATAGTGAATTCCTTGGGAGCCATTCCTATTCTAAAAAATCCAATAATGTCAGAAAAATAATCATCAACAATTTGAACAAAAAATAAATTAGCATCAAAGAAATTTTTCTCCAAGTTATTTGGATCCTCTCCATTTGTAATTCTTGACAGATAATTTGGTCTTGCATTCAACTTCCCTAGTTTTACTATGATTTCAAAATCATATTTCTAAAACAATAACAACCATCTACAAATCCTCCCCCCCAACACTGGCTTGTTAACTAGGTACTTTAAAGAAGAATGATTTGTAAACATCTTAAAATGTTGATTCAATAAATAATGTTTGAACTTCTGTAGGGCATATACTATAGCTAGACCTTCCCTTTTTGTAGTATTATAGTTTTGATCAGACCCAGACAATTTTCTACTAGAAAATGTTATTGGGTGATCAATGTCTCCTTCACCTGGCCGTGCCAAAACTTCTCCAAGTGAAATGGATGAAGCATACACGTGCACATGAAATTATTTTTCCCAATTTGGAAAGCTTAGAATTGGTGCTGTCACCATCTTTGCTTTTAGTATGTCCAAAATCTCTTGTCATTCATCATTCCACTAGAACCTGATGTATTTATTTGTTAACTTCTCCATGGGGGCATTAATCTTTACATATCCCTTTATGAATTTCGTGTAGTACCCTGTGTGGCCTAACGTTTCTCTCAACTGGTGCACTGACTTTGGTGTTGGTAAATTGACAATAACAACAATATTCATAGGGTCTACTATCAAGCCCTGTTTGCATACAATATTCCCAATTAGGATGCCAAACAGTATGCTGAATATACATTTATTAATGTTCAATGAGATCTAACATTGCCTACACCTTTCTAGTATTAACCTCAGAATTTATACATGGTCCTTCAATAAACTAAATACTATCCAATCATCTAGATAAACCTCTAAAACATTATGTATAAAATCCTTGAATGCAACTACTAATACTCTAGAAAATATCGCTGGTGCATTCTTTAAACCAAATGGAATTACAATGTACTGATATGACCCCCACTCTATTGAAAATGTAGTTTTGTACCTGTCCTTTGGAGCAATTATGATCTGATGGTATCTTGAAAATCTATATGTGAAAGAGTACACTTCCTGTCCTCCCACATTCTCTAAAACCTCATCTGTAAATGGAGTAGGAAAATGATCATGCTTGCATGCATCATTTATCTTCCTCAGATCCACACATATCCTAATCCCTCCAATGGTCTTTTCCTAGACCACCATTAGACTAATCCACTCTGATTCTTCCACGGGATCTATGATTCCCGATTCTAGCATTTTGTCAATTTATGCCTTCACCTTATGCTTGTAGATGGGGTTTAATCTGTATGGTCTTTGTTTAACTGGTCTTTCCTTTGGTCTGAGGGGTATCTTCATTTACCCAATTTCTCCTGCTACCCCTTTCATCTATGAAAATGTGGCTGGGAATAAGTCACTATACTCGTGGAGTAATTCTATATCTTTTCCATTGTCTCACTATCCCAGTAATCTCCAATGCTGTCTATCTTGGGCTTCTCTTCAGTCCCAATATTGACCCTTTTAATATTCATAGGTGCAGTAAAATCTTCTGATTGTAACAGGGGTTCTTCCAACTCTGTTTCTCCTTCCCCTTCTAATATCTGTATATCACGTGGGTCTTCCTCTACTTCTTCATCCTCTGTGACCTGATAACATTAAACTAACTATTTAAGTTTTTATTTTATGTAATCTATGTCTAATGTCACTGTATCTACTCCATACTCTTCAAATATATTCCCTTTGATCCCCTATAATTCCATATCCACCCATGAATTCTCACTTTCAAAGGAAAAGGTCCTAATAAAGTTCTGCTGCACTGCGCCCCAACTTGCAGTTTCTCTGCGCAATTCCTGCTCCTTGTACCAATTACTAGGCATTCCTTATAATGTATGAATAAAGTAATGCTTACATTCCCCCAGTGGTACCAATATCCATTTACTGACACAATCATCTATGCTGTCCTGGGTTCCCTCTTCTATCATACTTCTGTAAGGGTCTATCATGATGACTCCTGTAAAATATTATGTGCATTAGTCGCTTACACTGATACCAGTCCTTAATTACCTTTTTATGTGCACCCCACCATTGTGCAGGTGTGTCCCTCAGTGCTATATCCAACACTAATAATCTTTGACTATCCAAAACCTATGATTCAAACTCTGTTAGGAATTTTTCTAAATTTTCCTCTTTAGTAAATGTGGGAAACTATCTTACTTCTGTCCCAACCCATCTTACTGCATGTGTAACTCTGGAGCACCTCCTAGTAGATACTTCATGCAATCTCTGTTGCCAGTTTTCCACTCCAGTATCGGAATCTAACATGTTAGAATGAATACTCCTCCAACTGAGTACTCCATCTACAGTTGGATTCACATAGTCTTCATTTCGCATAGTAGTCCTATACAACTAGTTCACATCATCCTATAGAATGCTGTCAGGAACAATTTCTACATATCTTTCACAATCCGAGGGATGTAAAGGTGCTACTACCCTAAAGTTCCCAGCTTCAAATATCATCTTTCTAGTCTCTAAACTAATTATGGCATGATTATCAAAGGCCCAATCAATTCCCAATAGTGCTGGAAATGGTATAGACTCATCCACCATATCCATCACTTCAAAGTCTGCTGTGGTGCGCACACCATCTAGATCCACTGTTGTATTCTTTAATCTACCTATGGGAATCACTCTCTTCTAGTTTGATAGCTTCAATTGGATATTGGAATACCATAGTATAGGTTCTCCCATTGCTTCCCAAGTCTTCTTTGGCAAAATGTTGACATTTGATCCTAAGTCTAGGATAACATTTTTCCATGTTAAAGTCTCCTATATTTGCATTCAATCTAAACTCTCTACTGGTTCTTTTCTTTCTATGGATTTGATTAATCTTCTTTGTTTCTATTCCTACCCCTCCCTCTATGCTATATTTCTCAAGCATAATTTTAAACAAATCCATGGCATTCTTATCATTAAGTAAAGAAATCCTTTAAGTTACTTACTTTCTCTATTTTTTATCCTTTGTAAGTACGATCCAAATACCGAGGCATATAAAAAGTAGGAGTATCATAACTCAGTGCAGTATTCAATGTGGAGGATGCATTCTCCTTCAAGAACTCCTTATTTGATTCCTTGAAAGTTTCCTTCTCCTTCTTTGCATCAAACTGCTACTGTGGCTGAGTGTTCTTCTGAATCCAACACTGAGATTCCTTCTTCTGATCACGTGCATCTGCTCTTGTCTTCACTCCTCCTCTAGTCACTATATTGATGTTCCTCCCAGTATACCTTATTTCTACAATAATCCACTGAACATTCTAGTTATTTATA
Source organism: Picea glauca (assembly GCA_000966675.3). Classification (NCBI taxonomy): domain Eukaryota; kingdom Viridiplantae; phylum Streptophyta; class Pinopsida; order Pinales; family Pinaceae; genus Picea; species Picea glauca. The sequence goes on from JZKD02S1001159.1 coordinate 63,889, forward strand.
TTCCTCTTCTCCTGGATCTTCGTCATTAACTTCGGGCACTCTTCTGTCACATGATCTATTGCGTGACAATACATACATGTTGCTACTGGTTTAGGACAATCTCTGGCATAATGTCCTTGCTGTGGAAAATTATGGTAGATAATAGGCCCTCTACCTTTGCCCATTCCTCCTCTTCCTCTACCTATGAATCCTCCTTTGTTTCCTTGTGGATCCATGTTCTGATACCGTGTTTCCTGATTATACCGCGGGGTTTGCTGAAACTGTGGCACTGCTTGAAATTGTTGCGCGTTGCCAAAATGTGGCGTAGTCTATCCTACCATCAACTCAGCCTACATCCTGTATGAATTTGAGGTTCTTTCCTTCATTAACTCTAGGGTTCTACAATTTTTGTCTTCTTTCCCCATTGACTTACAAAAGTTACAGAAAGTACTCTTCGGTTCTGTTTTGTACTTCTACATCATAGGGAAATGATAAGGATAATGCCCATGTGTCTTTCATATTTCACACCAAGGCCCTCCTGTAGGAAATGGATTTGGCAGACCTACTCCCAAGTACTGCACAAATGTCAGACACTCATTCTTGTGATGTTCTTCTGATCGTCACAGGGTACATCACACTGCTTCTCTTCTCTCCCTACTTTTGTTCTTGTTTAATTGCACTTTCAAGTTCTTCAGGTCTTCCTTCAACTCCTCTATAGATGGATCTGTTTGATTATGATTATTCTCCTCTAACTGCATCACTACTTGCAATTCCTCTTCCTGGGTTTGAAATTTCTGTTGTCTCAATGGATATTTGAAATGTGGTAACAAAGAATTTATAAACACCTGTCTGTGCTGCATGTCAGAAATGGGATACTTCAATTTACCTTTCAATGTATTGAACTTCTGATCGATGTCCCAGACATAATCTCTTGGTTTGTTTCTAACCTCAATCATCTCATTCATAAACCGATCCTCTGATTTCAACCTTTAAAACTTGGTGATCAGTGCCTACTTGATCTCTGCTACTGTTCCCGATGCACCCTGTGGATTGTTTACTGCTAGATTCAAGTACCAATCCAGTGCACATTTTTTGAATGTTATTGCTAGCTGCTCTACTTTTGCTGCCTCATCAATGACTCTTTTTTCTTCCCATATTCACTCACACATGAATAAGTTCTTATCTAGGTCTTTTGATCCATCCTCATGGAACTCTGGCAATCTTATCATTGGATCTAAACCTGCCATTGTGGAATGTGTTGTACCTGCTCCGCGTGGTACTACTATATGTGTACTATTGTTCAGACTTGAACTCCCAATGGTATTGCTACTAGTACTTCCACTTGTACTACTACCTAAAATCCTGCTAGTAATTCCACTTGTACCCTCAATTCTATTATGATCTCCTAGATTTCTCTAACTATCAGTCACTTGCTCTTTAAAAAACTCTTTATTTATTGATGTGTTAATCATACATGGGGTTGTAGGTTCTACACTGATTCATATATGGACAGGGGTACCTGCTTCCTCATTAGATCCCACTCCTCTAGTATTTCTTTCATATGTGGTGTGCAATATTTATTCAATGTGCTCCACAGAATGAAGATCCTCAACCTCTTCCTCATCACTCTCCAAGCCTTCCTTCTTGGCTACTTCTCTTTTCTTCCTATTGATCTTATATTGGTAGGGTGTGCCACTACGTGTCATTCCTGCCTTCTATAAAATTTCCTGGATCTCCTCTTGATCCATCATAATGGGATCTTTCTCTTTAATGTGATCTCTTCTATCCATGTACCCCTCCATCTCAGACCTTCCTCAATGTTTCCCCTAACTTTGCCATGCATGCAGGGTAGTTTAGTTGTCTGATTCCATAGTTAATACCCCTTTATCATGCAATAATCTCTTGATTGAAGTGTAAAACGACCTGATGTACCTTCCCCTTGGACCCTTAAGAAACTCCTTCTTTGATACATTGTAAGACTTCGATGTATCTACTGCAAACTCAGTGGTATACCCCACTAAAATGATTTCTAGCCAGAAATATATTGCACACGTGAATTTGTTATTCACCCTCTTCAGCCGCATGATATTCTCTTTTGTCCACTCCACTAATCTAACTCTATTTGTTGGATGGGTATCTTTCAACCATGCTATCCATTCTTGCAATAGAATGGGAAACTCACTAAAGAAACTCTCGTGTATTTCGCTGAATATGTATCTCTCCAAGTGCTTCTATTATCTTCGTGGGAAAACTCTAGTTCCTAAAATATCAACCATATTTCAATCTCCTCTTTCCTGGGGTTACAACCTAAAAACATCCCCTTTCTTAAACCCTCGCACTATACTACGTGATACATCCCTCCCGATCTAATCTTCTAAGTTCCAACCGACAACGAAACCATTGTTGGCTATTATGGGTTGACCCAGGTTCTAACTACAGAATTACCAACTTCCCTTCGACCATCGGCTCTTCTAGATACCAGAAGGCAACATAGAGAACAAAGTGCACTGCACAGTCTCACCCGAGATGGCTTCAATGGGTGGCATCAAGACTCATGTGTCTGCAACCATGGGATGGGATGTTCTTCTCTCTCATGGACATTAGATCTACTCAACAACTAGCCCTCGAATACACATGCATTATGATAACCCTAACATGATATTCGTTCTAACCAGTGACACAACTACTCCAACATAACTTCATGAACCATTATAAAAACATATACCAAATGAAATATATTCATCTACTGCAACATAAGATTCAGATATGAATACTAACTATGACATTCATCCATTAGTGTTGTTCTACATATTTCATCAATTATTCCTAGTGCGCGGTATTATTTCCTTTATCATTTTAACATGTTCAACATAAACTCATTAAAGAAAATATAATCAAAAGTAATGCAAACATTCACACATAAGCTAGATATACCGTGGTTCACCCCCTCCTAGGGCTACATCCACAAAGATGAGTCCCTTCATATCTTTATTAATCTTCATGCAAAATCTAGTGTCGTGCACTGTACATTTCTTCCTCCATTACAATCGATCTCCACAGATCGCAATAGTCCTCAAAAGACTGAGAAATTCTAACCAATCTCTCAAACAACCTCCTAACCAACCCTTTTCATATTCATAATACATTCTACTTATACAAAAAAATGGGACAAATCCCTTACAAAAACCCTAACCCTAAGCGGATTAGGTTTGTCCACTTTTCAACTATTCCACAACAATTTTTCCACTTTGTAACTACTTTTCCTCTGCATCAGGTTTCCTCTGTTCGAAACTGCTTTTCCTTTGTTTCCAGTGTGCTCCCCATTTTCCAGTGCTGCTTTATCTTTTCCGATTTTTTCCTTGATTCCTTAAAAAATTTCTTGATTTTCTCCCAAAATTGGCCTACGCCAACACAAACGCAAACCATTTTAACTGGACAGGGCCACCATGGTTTCTACCAAAACCATGGCCAAAAACCAAACTTTTCCTGGAAACCTGGTGCCAGCCAAAATCCAGGTCCCTCTTTTCATTTGAATCCACCACAACCTAGACTACCTTTCTTGGCAACTTTGCATTTTCCGGACTTGTCAAGACTGTTGATCGACCCAATATGTCATGATCCATGTTGGCCTGCCCATGTCGACTAAGTTTCCCTCAGACATCCCTAAGTTTGAAGGCACACTTGATGAGGATCTAGGTGATCATGTTATGACATTTTATTTATGGTGCTCATCCAACTCGTTAATTGATGATTCGGTTCAGTTGCATTTTTTTCAATGCACTCTTATAGGGGGTGCCGTGAAATTGTATATCGATCTCAATAGCTTGAAGTAGTATGCTTAATTTAACGACCTGGCTATGGTTTTCTTAAACCATTTCCAGTTACTAGTAAGATACGATGCCGACATCAAGTTGCTGGCCAACTTCGAGCAAACAAAAGCCATCCATATCTTGGATCACATCCGATAATGGCGTCAAAAAAATAGCTTGATCAAAGTTAAGGCCCCTCCCGTGTTTTTTTTCAAGTGGTTCCTAAAGTCATTGGTGCCTTCTGTATCCAAAGACGTCACGACGTCCATGTTTTTTTCGAAGAAGAGGCTATCATGAGAGCCCAATAATTGGATTTGATTTACTCTCAATCTGGTATGATGTATGAGATCCTCCCTGATGCACCACGATTGACTTTTGATAAGACCAAACATAAGTATGGGCCTCACGTTGATGGCATAGTAGGCTCATCACAGAGAAATCCCACATATCAGTTGACTAATCAGTTACAATAGTTATCGATTCAATAGACTGTGGCCAGACAAACACCTAGTTTGGCTGCTCCCGTAACCCAAATGTTGGATGTACACAATGTGCAATCAACGAATCCCAAGGGTAACTAAAAAACCAAGGGAAAGAGGAAATATAAAAACAAGAAAGGTAAGGGGGATAAGAAGGATTTGAATAATGCTAGTGTGGGAAAAAATGAAAAAGAGGAAGGTAAAGTTTCTGTGTAAGCTTTGCACAGACGACCACTTGACTCACCAATGCCCTAATCTTGAGGAAGCCCAAAAGCTATTGAAACAACAAAAACCTACTGTGTTAACCGACCCTTTTCCACAAGGGAAAAATTTGGCTCAAGCTTCCTCATCCACGAACGCGCCGGGGGGAAGCCAGGGAGCCTCCGCACCTAATGATAACAACATAGCCACAAACATATATATGATGAATTCCGAAGCTCATCTACATACCAGGGCTCATAATTATGGAATTCCAGAATCTATTGAGAAGGGAAAGGAAGCCTCCAACCCACTGCCTCCTCTTCAAATTGAGAAGACTGTGGGAGAAAATATGACTCACATTCCTAAGGGTTCATTTAAAAAGGATTATCACAACCCAAAATCAATGGATGCTCATAATTACTCCATCGTGAAGGATCTAACACAAATTCCTTGTGCAATGTCCTCTCTGGAAGTCCTCCAAAGTTTCCCCTCACAGAGGAAAGAGTTGTTGTCTGCCTTGGGAGAGTCTGAGAATCCTAAATCATGAATGATTGTTTTTTACCCTACAAATTATAAACCTCGTCTTCCTCACCACGTCGCTTTTCAGATAGTAGTGGTGTATGCCACAAAATTGTTGACACATAATATTTTTCGTACGGTGGTTGATAAGGGTGCCTCGACTTGTGTGATGTCATTGGCATGTTGGAAGGATATTGGCCAACCTAAGTTGTCTTTGTCGCCCACGTTGATAAATTCATTTGACGATCGATCTTTTAGACCACATGGAATAATTCCCTCCTTCCCCATGCAGTTGGAGGGAAAAACTGTGTGCGTCGAAGTAGAAGTAGTCGATGCGCCTCTCGACTAAAATCTTTTGTTAGGGAGGAGTTGGACCTATGCTATGACGACGATTGTATCCACCATTTTTCGGGTCTTTTTTTTTCCTCACGACGACCGGATCATAGCCGTTGATTAATTATCCTTCTCCCATCCTAACCATTCATCGGGGGTATCCATGGTCCTCATGATTGACAACCCAGAACCAGGTACCGTCAAATTTGGTTCAAGATTGTTTCCATATTTAATGTGGACTTTTGATTATCCGCCACTTGCTAATGATTTCAAGTTTATTTCCACTGACCCCTACCAGCCAAAGGCTGCGATATTTCAAGTCATATCTTTTAGAATGAGTTACTTTAATGACCCGTGGATTTTACCTTTCCCATTGGCTTCAATGTAAGGGGTAGGGCACCTTGGATTGGCTATTCCCTTATCCACTGCTAAGGTTGCATACAATATTGTCTAGCAATCCTAGACCAACCCTAATTCGGCTCCCCCATAGGTGCTAGATCCCGTTCTCAAGCCTATTTGGGCTCAAGATTCTCTCACCACTTACGATACTTTGGACTCAGTCATTCCCTCTGATGAGGTGTTTTTGGAGGCAATGATTGCGCCAGACATACCTTGGGAAGATCTTCATCACATATCTTATTTCTTACATGAGCTGAAGAGAATAGAGGCAATAGAGTTCATTACTACCGTGAATGGAGATGCCCCTTGTCGTGTTAACCCTCTGGCCATGCACAAAATCTATGCCGAGGGAAACATGGAAATTATAGCTGAAACAATTCCTATAAACATCTCTAGAACCCTTGGCATCATGGAAAACATCTTCGTTGGAGAAGATTGTTCCCCTGAAGAGATTCAGACCTACATTGAATTATTTAAAGAGTTTCATGACGTATTTGCTTGGTCTTATGAGGATATGCCAGGCATTGACCCACATATCATTGAACATGAGATCACAACTTACCCCGATGTTAAGCCTGTTTGACATAAGCTTCACCAAGTCAATCCTCGCAAGGCAATGATGATCAAGGTTGAGGTAGAGAAACTCATCAAGGCTGGTTTCATCTATCCTATGCAATTGACAGCATGGGTGTCGAACCCTGTTCCTGTCAACAAAAAGAAAGGTACGATCTGCGTGTGTATGGAATTTTGTGACCTGAAAAAAGCTTTCCCTAAAGATAATTTTCCAACCCCATTCATTGATCAGATTGTCGATGAATGTGTGGGTTATGAGGTATTTTATTTTATGAACGATTTTTCCAGGTACAACCAGATTTAGATCAAGCTCGAGGACCAACAGGAAACAACATTTACTTGTCCTGGGATACATTTGCATACAGGAAAATTCCTTTTTTCCTTAAGAATGTTGGAGCCACTTTTCATCGGGCCATGTCGTTTTCCTTACACAACATCAAACACATAGTCGAGGCGTATCTTGATGATTTGACATCACGTTCTCGTAAGAGATCCGATCACCCCACCCATTTATGACTTATCTTTGAGAGGTTTCACTACTATTGGATTCACCTGAATCCAAATAAGTGTAGTTTTTGCATGACATTGAGACGCTTGTTAGGTTATATCATATCAACTAAAGGGATCATAGTCGATCCTCTGAAGGTTGAGGCAATAGTTTAATTTCCTCCCCCATGCACAATCCCCCAGCTTCAAATCCTACAGGGGAAATCCAAATTTCTTCGGTGTTTTGTTTCCAACTATGCCGAGATTACTAAAGGGTTTATACGTCTCTTGGAAAAAGGGGTCCCATTCTATTGGGATGAAGTGACTCAATGCTCTTTCGAAGCGTTGAAACGTGCTCTGAGGTATACCCCTCTTCTTAGTCCTCCAGATTATGGTAAGGCTTTCTTGTTGTATTTGGCTACCATAGAGTCTACTATTGGCATAGTATTGGTCCAAGAAGATGACGTGCTCGAACAGCATGTTATATCCTATCTTAGTTGGGGTTTGGTCGGACCGAAACTCAAATACACGTATGTTGAGAAACTTTCTTTGGCAGTTGTTCATGTTGTCCAATGGTTCTGTTGTTACATCTTACTTCATAAGACCACTGTCATAGATATCGTGAAAATTTTTCAATATGTGTTAACACGACGGGTCATCGGTGGGAAAATAAGCCGATGGATAGTCATCCTGCAAGAATTTTACTTGGATTTTGTTTCAGAAAATTCTAAAAAGTATTTGGTCTTTACTGAACTAATCTGGGAACTTTCGGTCAAGAGTGGTAATAATTTTCTCGAAGAGTCACTGATCAATGGGGATATTTTCCTTATTGCATATTCGTAACCTTAGTATGGATATATACTTGTGTATCTTCACACTTTGAAGTGCCCAACTTTTGCTTCTCGCGATGAGCTTCGACAAATACACCATCAAGCGCAAAACTATCTTATCCTCGATGATACTTTATATCGTCGAGGAGTGGATTGAATTCTCCATTGTTGTCTCACTCACAAAGAGGCATAACTTGTATTGAATGTCTGTCACACAGGAGCATGTGACGGTCACCTATCTGGGTTTGCGACAACCTAGAAGATTCTTCACGCTGGATACTTTTGGAACTTGTTGATAAAAAATTGTGTAGAGGTGGTCAAGAAGTGTCACCCATTCTAGATATTCTCTCAGAAGATGCGGGAACACCCAACTCCCATGTTCCTAGTTATTTTTGTTGGTCCCTTCACCAAGTGGGGGATTGATTCCACTACATTCCACCCAATTTCAGCTAGGGGGCATCACTATATCATCATAGCAGTAGACTACTTTACTAAGTGGGTTGAAGCAATGTCGATATTCAACAATGACGGGGAAACAACTGTACTTTTTCATTTTTAACCAGACTGTAGCCAGGTTTAGTATTTCGAAGGATATTGTCACAGATCATGGCAATCACTTCTAGAAAAAGATGATGTTCGAGTTAACATAAAAACTATGGTTTAAGCAGGAACATTCGTCACCTTACCACCCACATGCGAATGGTCAAGTGGAGGCTATTAATAAGTCTCTCAAGACTATTCTTTGGCGGATGATGAATTCAACCAAGTCAAATTGGAATTTGATGTTGTACTTGACACTTTGGGCCTATCGAACCTCAGTCAAGACTGCTACCAATTTTTCTCCTTTCTAACTCGTTTATGGGCTGGAAGAAGTCTTTCCCATAGAGTACCAAATCCCTTCTCTTAAGTTGGAAGTGGAACTACTTCCCTACACTACACCACTTAAAGAGTATATTTAATATCTTGAGCAGCTCAATGAGCAATGTCGAGATGCAGCCTTGGACAACGAGGCTCACAAACAATGTGTCAAGTGTCAGTATGATCAGTCCGTACGCCCTCAAATTTTTTTCAAAGGCAATCTTGTCCTGGTTTATGACCAAGATAGATATTCCTTGGGGGAAGTCAAGTTCAAACCCATGTGGTTTAGACCCTTCATTGTTAAGAAATTTTTCGAAAAGGGTGCATATCAACTGGTTGATTTCGAGGGTAAAACTTTATCGAAGCCTAGAAATCGGCTCTACCTTAAGAATTATTATGCTTAGATCGGTCACCTGAGTGTGACTTATTGTATATAATGTATAGATTTATTTATACAGTCTTGTCTTTTTTTTTATGGACGTGTAGTTTATTGTGTTTTCTTTTCACTGTGGCATATGTCATGTGAATATGAGGTCTATGTTGGGTTCGCGGACAGTGCTAGTTAACACACTCAGAGGATTTCTTTCACAACTTGGGTGATCTTTACAGCTTTTGGTTAGTTCATGTCTTCTGGAGGTATTTTTCTAGGCGAAGAAACCAATAATTTTTTTGAGTACAGTACCGTAATATATTTACTACGTGATGCCTTGTCACATGGTATTTCTCACCCTCGAGTTTATCTAGATGCTCAACTAGTCATGTCTCAGTTAAATGGAGTATACCATGTCTATGATCCCACCCTTCACCAAAGATTCCTTAGGGTACTTCTCTTAGAATGCTATTTTGATTATATTACTTATATTCACAATCCTAGGAGATCTAATCACTAATTGATACATTGGCTAATCAAGTATTAGATTGGCATATTTCTCACACATAAAAGTAAAAGCACTCACATACACACACATGTAAATGCCTTTGTACAAAGTGTTTATCCATAAGGAAAAAATATGTATATATATAATAATGTGTCCAAAAAATAATGTCATAAGTACACAAGTGGGCCATAAAGCCTCAAATAGAGTCAGTATACATCGTTGGGCTCAAGTCCTCACTATATAATAGAGTACAAAAGGTTCCCTTGAAACATATGTGTTCCAATACTAACTATGGCCTAGGCCTATTGGCCCTAGTATAATGAACTACGATGTTTGCAAGATGCTGAAATAGCTGAACCCAAGTCCTGGGTACCCCTACAACATGTGGCTTCATGGCGCGGGGAAGGTCCTCTATCTCTGCCATCGACACTACATGAGTGAGAGTTGTCAGGTTCCTCTCTACTCATTGCAATACTCTCTTAGCCTCTTCGACTGGTAGTCCTCCTGCAGCTACTGGTCCTCCTGCTACTGTTGGTCCGACATTTACTCGAGGACGATGCCTGGTCTTGACGAAGTCGGCTGGTCACACTAATGCCACATCTGGATATGACAAATAATTGAGTTAGTACTTTGACATTACCATAAAAAGGATAACATTTATTTTTTTTTAAAAATAAATAACTTTAAAATGTGTTTACCTATCTCTCTGCACTCCTCTCTAGGGGGCATAGGCATATCATGATCCCTTAAGAAACTGATCCCTGCGTAGGGGTAGTCCTCGATCATAGGAAGTTGACAGGCCCACCAGTCAAATAATTTATCATCAAAGGCCTCATGTACTCTCCCCACACCCTGTAGAGGTAAAAAATATTCCCACCGACATAATGCTGGAAAGGAGGAAATATGGCCTTGTAATATCTCCCTCGGGCTAAGTCTTTTCACTCTCTTGAAAAAAAATAGTGCACAACACGGTCCCGAACCTGAATTTCTTGTTCGTTCTTTTTCGGTAGTAGGTCAGTTTTTTTTTCATGTATGTGAGCATTGTAGTGCTCCAGTAAAAAATAGTGGCATCTAGACACTGAGTTGCACAATGCATAGGTGCACGTGAAGCCTGATGAAGTGCTATGGATCCTGTGGTCCACCCAATCATGTATAGTACTATCTGAAGATTGAGGCTTGTGATCTTATGAATTGGCACCTGAGATCCTACTTTCTTAGTGTCGACCTTGCAATACATCCCAATGTAATCCTCTATGTTGTGCGGTCCTGGAGGAAAGGTCTTCAAGTTGACCAGTTCCCCCCTTCTAGAGAGGCCAGTAAAAAAGTAGATATCCTCCATTATCGAAGTCAATGGTTGGCCCTCTAGCATGAAGGCCTCTGCATCTGGATGCCAATACTCTATCAAGTGGTTTATTTTCCTGCGTTTTTCCCTCATGAATCAACAATGAAATAATTTCCACAAACCACACTGCTTAAACATGGAAATGGCCCCTGGATCCTCCTTTACCAAGACATATAACTCTTCATGTTCTCTCTATTGCTAGTGAACACACATCCTGTTGCAAAACATTTGTGAGGTTAGCCCCTTGTTTCATTTTTTTTAAAGATAAAAAAGATGTACATGGGATGTCTTTAGGACAGTCGCGTATGTACGCGGGCTAAGTGTTACTTTTCCCTCGTACATACGTGTGCTGAGCATGGAAAACCCATGTACACATAGGCCCGACATTTTTACTAGAGCACGCACCCTCCAAACAATAAAATAAGCAACAGATAATGAATGAAAAGGAGGAGAGAGGTCATTTGTACTTACTTGGTTTAGGTTTGAAGATATTTCATCCACCGTAGCTCTTCCAATTCGTGTTTTAAAGAAGGTTTTTTTTTGGCATTTTGGTTGTTTTCCAAATTGCAATGGTTGAAATGAGCTGTCCAACTCTATTTATAGATTTTTTTGGCTCTTTTTCCCCACTTTGGTCCTCTTTTTCCCTCTTCTTGGCTCGATGGGTACTTGAGTTTCTTTTTGAGAGATCTTTGGGTTGTTCTAATGAACCTGTTCGTTTGGTTTGGTGTTTTCAGGAGATGGGTTACACATATCATCTCGTGGTAAAAGTTTTTTTTCGACATTTGCATATAGGTTAGGTTCTCACCACCTTGCATTTTTCATATTCTTAACTTTTTCGCTTTGCCATAGGATCGATCCCACCAAAGTGCTCAAGTGTTAATGACTTCACAAGTTCGGTCATTCGAGAGATATGTATACTTTGAATTTAAAATCTCTCGAATGTCAAATTTTTGAAGTGGCTTATCCTCATTAATTGCATATTTTAATGTTTTAAAGGGAATGTCGAGAGAGTCTACGACATCATATTGCTCATCTGGAAGCAACTCAGATTCAAAGGAACTTGAGGCAGTTTGTGGGTATGATGTGAGGACAAGGAGAAGAAAAACACTAGCAAAACATAACCAGTCCATCATAGAGCAAGACAAGAATGAAAGGCCGATTATGGTAAAGAAAGAGAAGCTCGATGATAGTCAACATGTGCATAAACTGAAGGTGTAGGTCCAGTCATTGCAACACCATAATCAGAAATTGGAGAAATTGTACTCCAGGTTGCAGAAAAAATATCAAAGACTCTAGAAGAAGCACAAGAAGACTTGTTGCTTTCTAAAAGAGATAATTTGAAGAAGCTGCCAACACACCTAGTTTTCTTCTAGTGGCCTCCAAGAGCACACATGTACTCCTATACTCGACTCAAAATCCAATTTTGTCAGTCCTATTTAGTTATGTCAAAGACTCAGTTTGATTCAACATATGCATCAGTTTGGTTTATGATTAGCATCATTTTTAGTTATTTAAGTTCAAGACTCTTTTAGATTAAGGCATCATAAGTGGTCATTTTTGTGCGATATGAACCAATTCTTTTCGATTAATTCAAGCTCGAAGTATACCTTAATATACTCTAGTAGTGTTTTTAGCTAAGTTACTCAGTTTTTTTACAACTGGTAGTATAGAGTTAAGCCTCAGTCCTAGATGGACAAGATCCTCTGCAACTTAGATAAATATGCAGTTTTTGTATGCTTTGAGGGTTTGGTTTTTGGGAAAAACAAGATCAATACATCAAGTTGGTTGAACCTTTTCTATGCATGGATTAAATATCTCTACCTGGTGAATATACTCTTGATGATAATGTTTTTGTCCAAATATTCATGTGTTTTTTTAATTATCTTATCTTGAATGTAGTTTTTGATCTGTGCGAAGTAAATTTAATTTCCTTCAGCTATTGTATAACTTATCTTTACTAATATGAAACTTGTAAAACAAATAATTATTTGGTGAAGATTTATTTTTATTGCAACCCGTGAAAGCAATTGTGTTTTTGATACATGTTTAATGTCCTGAAATGATATTTTAAGTATTAAACTTCTTGCAGCAGCTTATTCATTGTGTGGTTTGTTGTTTCCCTTTGTTTTTACCTCTATTATCTCACTTGTCTGTCATTTGTGTGCCACCAGCCAAGGAAGACCCTCATCCATATCATTTTTCCAACCCAACCATGTTCTTGTCTTGGTAAACCAACCCTCCAATTGACCAACAAAATCAAATAATGAAAAAACCAATCATTCCAAACTTGAGGTGTCCTGGCTCTGCCCTTTAGCAGTCAGGTGCAGACTTTAGGACCGACATCAGAAAAAAAACCAATCATTCCAAACTTGAGGTGTCCTGGCTCTGCCCTTTAGCAGTCAGGTGCAGACTTTAGGACCAACATCTTCTGATGTTGGTCCTAAAGTCTGCACCTGATTGCTAAAGGGCAGATCCAGGACACCTCAAGTTTGGTATGGTTTCTTTTTTCATTATTTGATTTTGTTGGTCAGTTGGAGGGTTGGTTTACCAAGACAAGAACATGGTTGGGTTGTAAAAATGATATGGATAAGGGTCCTCCTTGGATGGTGGCACAAAAATGACAAACAAGTGAGATAATAGAGGTAAACACAAAGGGAAACAACAAAACACTCAATGAATAATCTGCTGCAAGAATTTTAATACTTTAAATATCATTTCAAGACATTAAACATGTATCAAAAACACAGTTTCTCCCATAGGTTGCAATAAAAACAAATATTTACCGAAGCATTAGCTGTTTTACAGGTTGCATATTAGTAAAGATAAGTTATACAATAGCTGAAGGAAATGAAATGTACTTCGCACAAATAAAAAACTGCATTCAAGATAAGATAAAAAACACATGAAGATTTGGACAAAAACTTTGTCATCAAGAATATATTCACCAGGTAGAGAGATTTAATCCATGCTTAGAACAGGTTCAACCAGCTTGATGTATTGATATTCTTTTCCCCAAAAACTGAACCCTCAAAACATACATAAACTGCATTTTTATCTAAGTTGCAGAGGCTCTCGTCCATCTGGGACCGAGGCTTAACTCTATACTACCAGTTGCAAAACAACTTATTAACTTATCTAAAAACACTGTTGGAGTATATTAAGGTATACTTCGAGCTTGACTTAATAAAAAAGAAATGGTTCATATCACACACAAATGACCACTTATGATGCCTTAATATAAAAGAGTCTTGAACTTAAATAACTAAAACTACTGTTAATCATAAACCAAACTGATGCATATGATGAATTGAACTGAGTCTTTGATAGAAATAAATTGGACCGATAGAACTGGATTCTGAGTCGAGTACAGGTGTACATGTGCACTACTGGAGGCCACTGGGAGATAACTTGGTGTGTTGGAAGCTTCTTCAAATTATCTCCTTTAGAAAGAAACAAGTTTTCTGGTGCTTCTTCTGGAGTCTTTGATACTTCTTATACAACTTGGAGTATATTTTCTCCAATTCCCAATTATGGTGTTGTAAGGACTAGACCTCCACCTTTAGTTTATGCACCTGTTGACTACCATTGAGCTTCCCTGTCTTGACCATAACCGACCTTTCCTTCTTGTCTTGCTCTGTGATGGACTGGTTGTGTTCTGCTGGTGTTTTTCTTCTCCTTGTACTCACGTCATACCCATGAAATGCCTCAGGTTCCTTTGAATCCAAGCTGCTTCCATACGAGCAATTTGATCAATTTAACCATATGATCAATTTAACTATTGATCAATATAATCAATATTTGTTGTTTAATCATTTTTAACCACAATATATAAGTGTTTTTTTTTATCTTTATGATCAATTTACCATTATCATTCAACAAGTGTAGAATAAATAAACCATGAACAATGAGAAATCATACACATACATAGTACTCTAGTATTTTTACGTGGAAACCCAATGTGGGAGAAAACCACATAATTATTTTTCTTATATGTCTTTAAGATTTAAATTCATTGGAATCACCAACTTCGTTTGTTCTCTAGCTGCAACTGGAAGGAGGCTCCACCCCCCTATATTTCTAGATATTTCCAGGCTACAACCTGAGGGAAGCTCTGACTCCCCAAGTCTTTGGCTACAAATAGAAGGAGGATACAACCGCCTATGTTCTATGGATACAACCATAAGGTGGATACAACCACCTATCCTTGCCTCGTTCAACTGCCCTGAAAATATAAGTGTCAAATAACTGATGAAACCACTGTCACACTGTCACTATGAAATATGTCTCTATAAACCTGTAACAATCTGTGCCAACAACTTGTAACCAACATGTTCCAATAACCTATAGTCAACATGTACCAATAACCTATAATCAACTTGTACCAATAACCTATTCCAATATATAACAAATATACCAACTACATGTACCAACAATCTGCTCAATAGATCAGATCTAATAACATAGATCTCATACCCAATATCAAAATAATATCACTCAAACCATGTGCATTTATGTCTCTCTAGTTACGTGCCATACAAGTGCATACTATCATAGTCATGTTTAATAAACCCTCACATGGAATAGACATCAAACCCTCACTACTATGCAACCTCAAACTATACTAAAAACTTTAGCAATACATCATTATCAAAATCCCTCAACCATGTACTGCAAAAACCCTCAACCATGTACCAGGAAATAAAAAATATGCCTCAACACTCAAGCTAACAAGATTTACCAATGATAAATACTAGACATACCAACACTATATTTCTGTAGATCTGGCTCATACATTAAGTTCCATACAACCAATATCCTCTCTAGGGAAAATTCTCAATCTCCCATAACCATATCTCATGTAGAGAACAATATCCAACTACACATAAGAATATGACATACATTTTGAACCTGTAGATAGTTCTGTTGTACCTGATCACTGTAGAGCTTTCTAGGAACTTGATTTCAAACTCTAGAGACATGGAATCCACATCTATTCAAGTTTTCATGTCTTTTTCCAGTTGTATGCGACTTCCTCTTCTACAACCCGCATATGTGCGCCTTCCTCCACTGCAGCCCATGTATGTAAGTGCCTTCCTCCACTGCAACCCGTGCACAGCTAAAAACTAGGGGTTTTCAAAATTTCTGCAACTCTAAAACTTTCACCATCAACCCTCCTTTGTTTCCTCATACTTGCATAACTTCAGATGTATCAATGAGTACCTGCAATAAACCTTTCAAAAATAATAGATATTCAATGTTCTCAATAGGTGCTAATAGGAGACCCTTGCTCTCTTATTTATACTCTCCAAGTAGCTTCCTCTAGGCGTTATCTTATAACTACTTTACCCAACTTCCTTATTTTAGGGCTAACCCACTTCTAATCACTTTGTCCATACAACCGCTTTATCCACAAATAGTAAACTCACCACTTCTAGTTGCAACTAATTTATTTTTAATTATTTCTTTTTGCAACAACTTAACTCATTATTAACTTCTAGTTATAATCACTTTGACTAGTAAACTTCTTCTAGGAGCTTCTAGAATAAATTGACTTCTTTGACCATCTAGAGGCTTCTAGGTAACTCATGAGGGTTCTCCAACTTCACAAAGCCATAACTTCCTAACCGTGAGGAGTTATGCAACATACCACATATCATCGGAAATGAAACGACATGTACTATCAATCCATAATAGTCTTACCTGCATATGCATTGATATTCACGCCTTTAGAATTCAAACAAACTTGGGTCCCTTAACCATAATGCTGGGGCTACCATAATTTTCTACCGGATTTGCTTCAAGGGTTGACATCAATGACAACCAACCCAATTAATTAACACTTATGTGTGATGTGGTTGTACAAACTCATGCCTCATTGAGCTCATGGATGCAGGTAGTTAGTACTAATTTTTCCATTTTAGTTAGTGAGTGTGCACGATTTCCAAAGATTCATGTGTATTACAACCCTTTACTGAAATTTGGGCACAAATCACCCTAGTATGCATTATTTAGTATTTAAAACAAATCCACGGTCCTGTAACTTGTAACTTGTAAATTAACAACACCATACATGGATTTTTCTTCCTAGGGCATGCATTTCTCATCATGCCTTGTTTTCATGCATTTTATGCATTTTTTTTCCATTTACATGGCAACTTTTAGCCTTTATGCATACTAGAGGGTTTTAGGTTTCAAAATCCACAACTAAAGTATGAATAGATGTCTTGAATCTCAGTTCAAGGTGGAAATTCTTAGTCTTTTTAAAATGCACTCCAGATGAAATATATAGATTTGGAATGTTATTAAATTCACCACAAATATTAGATCACTAAATTTGGAGCTATATAGAAGCATGGGCGTGCATTTCCATTAGGTCACTTTCTACTATTTCAGTCTCTCAATTTACAAGGTAGACTTTGCCTCTTTTACACAACATCCACTTTTATGTTTGCAAATGGAAATATAAATTTGTAGACAATTGTAACATTATCTAAGACACCCTCAAAAACTTGAATCATTTAAATTGCAGGTGTGTAAAGACCCGACCGGTCATGCATTTTTTTGAAGCATGGCGTGCATTTCCGCACAAATGCAGAAATTACAGTTTAAAAGAAAAACAAGTATTTTTCTCATCCAGGTATTGCATTTTAGTCTTTTTAGGTCTCTTACACTTTGATTTTTCTGTTTATTTATTTAATTATTAATATTCAGTCATATAACCTTGTATTTTCTAATGATTTCAACAGGTCTTCGCAATGGAAATGCAACTAACAACTAGCCTATGTGTGATGTGGATGTACAAGATCCCGCCTCATCAAGCTCATGGACCCAGGTAGTTAGTACCCATTTTTCCATTTTAGTTAGTGTCATTGCACAATTACCAAAGATTCATGTTTATTTCAACCCTTTATTAAATTCTGGGCACAAATCACCCTAGTATGCATTCTTTAGTGTTTACAACAAATTCACAGTACCGTAACTTGTAAATTAACAACACCATACATGTATGTTTCTTCCAAGGGCGTGCATTTCTCATCATGCCATGTTTTCAAGAATTTTGTTTTCATTTAGCCTTTACACACATGAGAGGGTTTTAGGTTTAAAATGGCACATCTAAAGTATGAATAGATGTAAAACGATAAAATCCAAAATCCACAATTTGAACCACTCAATTTGGAGGTTATATGAGTCTTAGGAGTGCATTTTATAGTAATATGGTTTTACCCTCTTGTTGACTCTTGAATCCGTTAGGAATGAAACAACAACCTCACAAGGATGTAAACCCCCTTGCGTTTTTATAGAGGTGGTACTCCTCTTTACTTTAATATTTTCTTGGGACTCTAGATCTTCAGAATATGGCACTTTGTAAAAGTCCATCGTGGTAATCAAAGAAATATAAAGATTGCAATAAAGATAACCAAAAATAAAAATATTTTGTTTTATTTTTAAGGAAATTTCCCGAGAAAGGACCAGGAACCACACACTTCATACATTTAAAAAAATAGACAAAATGTCCTCACATCCATCATAGTTAAACTAAATATTTATGATCACATCAAATAAAAAGAAGATGGTATGCATGCATAAGAGAACTTTAACATAGTGGACACATGGGAAACTAAAATAAAGATAATGATATATCAATCTCAAATGCTTTAATACTCAAAACTCAGAGTTACAAAGCATAGTCAAAACTGATCCCGAAATAGCTCTCTTGAAATTTCTAAAAAATATATAGTCTATTACATATCCTTTGAAATTTAAAATGTGTTTGTCCTTAGAACTGGGATTGGGGCTCCCATGGACCATAAAACAAATATAAACAAGAATTAAGCTTGTAGAAGGAGGATGGCGGGCGATAGTAGAACAACAAGACCCGGAAGAAGAAAATGAGAAGTTATTAGACTTCGGTTAAACCTTTCTAGTCAAAGAAACAGAGTAACTGGATGAAAGAATTGATAAAGAAAGAAAGATGTGATCAACATAAAATTACTATTATGGTCTCTCGTGTCTTCACTTGCTTGCTGGGGTCCTTTTATTGTCTTCATTAACGGTTACAAGAATCGTCTCAACTATTTCTTTCCCCTTGTTGGTCAATTTGTTGATTGCTTTCTTGAACCATTCTTCAATATAATTTTTCATTGGTGCCACATTTATCTCATGATGGATTTTGATGTTGAATAACTCTCCATCCAAGTCTATCAAATCAAAGGAAATGCCATGTAATGCTTCCTCAATGTCCCGATTCTTCACGGAATAGTCCACTAGCCAATTTTCTATGTCATCTTCATCATATTCAAGTATACCATAAAATTTTTCAATTTATAACCCTTTAAATATCTCAACTTGTTCATCAAATTGTTGCTTTGTTATGAGCATTGAGTTGAGAATTACTTTGGGGTCTTGTACTTCGTTAGTACCTCCAGCTAGGTCTATCTCTGCGAGCCTCTTGAATAGTTCTTCCCTCTTTGATATAGCTTGGCTGCATGTTTGAACACTATTATTCAAATTTTAATCTTTTCTTTCCATCACGCGTTCAACTGTTTTATCTGACTTGGGGAGGGTATATCCTCCTCTCTTCTCCTTAACTCCATCATGTTAGAGACTTTGTTTCCAAAGGGTAATACAACATCAATGTAAAAACCTTCTTCTTTTTTCAGGTTAGCTTTCAGATACTCATGGAAGGCATGCGCCCTCAAGCCAAAATAAACAATGTTTTTTGAAACCTTCCATGCCTCTATGATCAATGCCATTCTATTTTTAATAACTTGCATGCCTCAATGGCAGGTTTCCTCGCTTTCGACAATGGGTTTTCATTATTGACCCCTGATTGGGAGATTCCGTCGAATGTTTGACCTTAGCTCATTTATTCACATTCGTTGGATTGTACTAGTGTACCTTGGGAGTCATTGACATTAATGGTGACTTCCCTCGCACTTGTTAATGGTTTCATCAATGACCGGTAATCAAGTGGTTTCTACCATGTTCAACTTCAGCACATGTAATCACATGTCTAGATTCGTACTTTAAGGTGACAGGATTGAAGACCCCGGGTCTCATATTTTTGATCCAGGCTGCGATGGAGTATGTATGATTTGCATCGACACATAGATCCACTTTGTATGTCATGTGGCTATGTTGTCTTAATTTGAGTCTTCTTGCATAGATCCACAGTGTATTCTTGGTGGCTATGCAGTATTTTAATGGCATGGATCCACGGTGTATGATTGGTGGCCATGACCTACGTTCATGATGTCATCCGTTTGTGATTTGAGTATGGGAATGCCTACCTCATAACTGATATAATATTCTGTAGATGCTCGGTTGTTTGTAAGTTTCCAATTAGGTGCACTCCTGGTTTCTGACACACACATGCAATTTACAAAGTATTTTGGCTGTCATATATTCCGGCCTCATACGGATTCCAACACCTGAATTTCATATAGAGGACATCCCTTTTTGCAATACTTTTTCATTTGAAGGGATGATATTCATCTCACTGAGACGGGCTTTTGAATCCCTTGGAGGGTTATAATTATCCCCTCTTCATTTACACATTCTAAAGTTTTATGGTAACAATCCAACTTAGTTTTATAAGAAACCAACTAGTCCATACCAATCAACAAGTCGTAAGATCCTAGGGGAAGTATGTTAAGGGTCTCTTGGGTGGGCAATCCATCCATAATGAATTGGCAAGCTGGTATGACCTCTGCTAATTTTATTTTGGTTCCAGTGGCTAGTTGTACTAACCATAGCTTAATATGTCTAACTAGTTGTAGTTTACACTTATCAACAGTATGAGGGGCCACATAACTCAAATTAGAACCAGGTTCAATTAAAATGGAAAATAAATGGTTGGCGATCATACCTTCCATCTCCACCACTGAAGCTTGGCGGTCATCTTGTTTATTATCCAAGGCTGCATAAATTTGTGTCATGCTCCTAGCCAAATCATTGATTGTGGTAGCTTATTGGATGTTGTATATTCTCCTACTATTCTGATGTCTATGTGGACAATCTCTTAGCATATGTTCTTCTCCACAACCCCAACATTTCAAGGGTTCTCGCTTTGGATTATCAATTTTTCTTGGGTTTGTTCCAAAAGGTTTGTTTCCACTCTGGGAGGGGAAATTCTGCTGATACACACTTTTAGTAGGAAGACTCATCCTAGAGTCCTTCCCATAGTTCTTAAATCTTGAGGATTTAAACCCCTTTTTCTTGAATCTTGAGCTACTCTTCTTCTTCCAGTCCTCACGAGTAACTATTGTTACACATGATTTTGGTCACTTTGGTGATGTCTTAACAGTGATGCATTCAGGCTCCCAACAAGGACTTTTTGCTTGAGAAAAGTGGCTCCTGTCTTCTTCCAAAAAACATATTTTTAAGATGAGTTCGCAGGCTGCCTATGGTCTAGGGTGTGAGAATCCCTCATTCTCGTAGGCCACCCACACCTAGGGTGCGAACTTCTCGCATTATGCTTCATACATAGGGTGTGAACCTGTTTTTAAGCTTGGAAAGGAGAAGAGGTCTTGAGGGTTCTAGAAGGGAATCTTCTAGAAAATGAGTTGGCATTTGCATGGTTGTCATTTTACTGACTTCTCAGATTTGATGGGATCATCCTCATCCATGTAACCATCTCTCCTTCTCCTATATATTGAAAGGTTTCTCATGGAAAAGGTTAATCAAGATTGAATGAAGAATTGGTGAAAGAATTGTGTGAAGAACCCTTCTTGGACATAAGCTTGAAGACTCTATTTGGTCTATCAAGAGAAATTGGATCTTCTTCATGCAAGTATAGAGCAATTTTGTGTGTTGGAACCAAGGGTCATTGAAAGGAAGCTTGCAACATCAAGGCGATCAGGTTGTATCTTCTACTTTCAATTAATATGATACAACGACATGTCCCTTTCCCATAAAGTCA
>JZKD02S1001159.1:85545-98090 GCA_000966675.3 Picea glauca
AAGGCGATCAGGTTGTATCTTCTACTTTCAATTAATATGATACAACGACATGTCCCTTTCCCATAAAGTCACTCTCACTTTATTGTGTAATTCCTTGATCATATGCATAAGTTGAAATTGAATATATTTTTCTATCTTCACTTTGGTTGATTTGTGTTGTCTTGGACTTGACTTCATGAGAGCACCGGAGTGAAGCGGGAAAAACAGAGACCTAAGGAAGCGATATAAAGGTATGTCACTTATTCCTTCCTATTAGTAGATTCAATGATTACAACTTAGGGAAAGAGTCATGTCCTGTCCTGTTTTGTTCTAGATCCAGGTGGATAGGGAGATTTGTTAGTGTCCGCACCTATCGATTTGTCCGATAACAAAATCTTCCAGTCCTCACGAGTAACTGTTCGACCTTCGAACTGTTCATAGAAATACCTTGCCTTCTAGATATTATCTTCTAAGGTCTTTGGCTCATCAAACTCAATGCTATCCCGGTAGGACTAAGGTAACCCACTAATAAATCGTTGCAATTTTGTGTTTTCATCCTTTATGTAGGGTACATACCTTATCAACTCAAGGAGTTTATTGATATATTCCTCTATAGAGAGCTGTCCCAAATTGAGTTCATAGAACTCCTTAGTCTTCCCATCAAAGTATTTCTCTGAAAAATACTTCTTCTTGAAGTATTTCTCAAACTGTTTCCATGATAATTCCTTCTCATGGATTCTTTTCACATTCCTAAGATCTTCCCACCAAATGGAAGGCTTCTCATTTAGGTTGAAGATGGATATTCAAGCCTTCAAGTTTTCAGAGTAGTCATGGACTTTGAAGTACTTCTTTAAACAAAGCAGCCAACCTTCTTCCTCTTCCCCTTTCTTAATTTCCCCATCGAAAGAGGGTGGTTTGGCTTTCTTGAATTCTTTAGGGTCACGAATTTTGGAAAGCTTTCGATTCTTTCCTTTCCTTTAAGAATGTGAGCTAGTTTTTCTACTAGAAGATCCCTTGGAGTTTCTAGTTTCCTTTCCAAAGGACTCTCCCGATGAGTGTTCCCTCCCTCCAGGTTGGGACTTCCTCGAGGTACTTCTCCTTGTGTGGTCACTTAAGGGACCATTTTTTTGTATTTCAGGTGGAGTTTGACTTCGCTTCGTATGTCGTCGGTCCACATGACTGGTTGTAGGCCCATGTTGCAGCTACCTCTGTATGCCGGATAAGCTCTACAACAAGACTGCATTAATTTCTGTTTGTTTTTCTTGCTCCTTTATTAGTCTCTCATTGATGGCCTTACAACTCTATAATTTGGCCATGAGGCTCCTTACAGTTTCAACCAGATCCGAAGGGGTCTCCACCAACCTCCTCTTATCGGATTCTTCATCTCTATTGTGGGAGCCATCCCCCACTTCATGGCCCGTTACCTTCCTTTATACTTGTTTTTTCCCACGATTCACTCACTGCTTGAGTGCTGACAAAACACTCATTGTTAGCCATCAGTCTATTAATTCATAGATAACACACAATTCATATTTCTTAAATGCACACACACACACAGTAGAAAACTTCGTTCTTTATTGCAGTAAAAGTTTAACCAGAAGCTTTGAGAGAGAATTAAAATAGGGTATCACCCTTAAAAGTCCTTTAAATAAGTTTCCTACATGACTCATTCATGAGCCCAAGAAGGACAAGTGTTGAAACCACACTCTGATACCAATTTGTAACACACCCATGGTGGGGCGTCAAAATTTGGTTCTTATTAAGAAATCAAGACCTCCATTCAGGGTCTGTATCCCATTATGCTCGTCCAGAGCTTTCCAACCACAGTCTCCATGCTTAGAATCGAGCTCAGAACTGACATATATACCTCTCCCAAGTTCCTCGGGTGTTCATTGGTTGAGGCCACGAGGCTTCCACATGGGTCCGACTCAATATGATTCTCCCTATGTTCTCTGATATCCCAAAACTTCTAGTGTTATTAATTCTATGGAGAAAATCCATACCAATTTGTAAGACACCCATGGTGGTGTGTCAAAATTTTGTTCTTCTTAAGAAATCAAGACCTCCATTCGGGGTCTCTATCCCATTCTACTCATCCAGATCTTTCCAACCACGGTCTCCATGCTCAGAATTGAGCTCATAACTGGCATATATACCTCTCCCAAGTTCCTATGGTGTTCATTGGTCGAGGCCACAAGGCTTCCACATGGGTACGACTCAATATGATTCTCCCTGAGTTATTCAGTATCCTAGAACTTCCATTGTTCTTAATTCTATGGTGGAAATCCATCCACCAACAAATCCAATGACTAGACTTTGTCCTCGACTAACTCACAGGTTAACGAAGAATTTAGTGTTCGACCTTCATATTTGAATCCTAGGCCTAGCCCCTTCCCTCCATCTACACTCGCATGTGACCGTAGGATATGACTAGACGCCAGGACAACAAGCACCAACACAACCCCACGCGAATCCTCCGGAGTGGAAAATCTCCGAAGTTCACAATCGGACACCGCATGTCCTCAGATAATTTGAGGGCCCTGATTCACTTCAGGACTCGGGACTTTGACATTTCTCGAGTCTTCACACATGCAAACCTCCAGAGTGAAATCCTTTCGGAGTGTCGGATATTCTAAAATGCGTCCTCCTCTATTCAACGATCATGATGAACTCCAACGCTTTGGCACGTCGGGTCCCTTTGGACTCTCTATGATACTATACCCCAAATCATTCGGAGTCCCGAAGTCCCAGAATCTCAGAGTTCCAGTCCCTTCACCAACCACATTGGCTAGGTGGGCATGTACCATGGGATGTCACGTAGGTGGGTTAGGGGGACCACATGCCCTCACCTGGGATGACACATGTCACATTCCAATGGTTCTATGGGGTAGGTGATGCACATGAATACAAGTGGCACGTGGCTCGTCAAACTTAAATCCACGTCAACATGGATGGCGTCACTACGTCTCACCGCTCCGGTCTGATCATGTTTCAACATCCCTCAGATATCATGGTCAAGATCTGAACAATACAAATTTATTCACAGATTGACAGTTCCTAGTGATTGCAGAACCCTAATGTTCTCTCTCTTTATCGAAGAGTTCAATCTCTGCAATCTAAAAAGTTCTCACCCGACTCTTTTTAATTGTGGTCGTTGATCCTACACCCTGACGAGATCAACGAACTTGGTTGATTGTGGACCGTGAACTAGAATGCTTGTTAATTTCACCTTCGTTCTTCTCAATTATTCCCAACCATCGATCGAATCGAATGGAGGGTGTTTGATCCGTTAAGTCCAGTGGATCTTTAGGTTGATCTGACGACTGAGATTGGTTTCCCTCCGAATGAACGACTTGGATTCATCTCCTCTGTCAAGTTCTTGATTCCTCTACGACTCTTGTTACTCCAGGAGTTCGGGTAATTTTGACTATCGTGAAGTTTGGCATCCCAGAGCTTCGATCTCTCGAAACTCCGAAACCATTAAGAGCTAGCTCCTTTCGGGATGAGTGCAGGGTTCCTAGACCCAGGTCACATGGACCTCCTGATGACTCTCGAGCTATGAGCTCTACTCTTAGCCGAGTTTTGGTTAAGGTTGTGGGCATGAGTTTAAGGTCTCTCAGGCTGCTGGTTTGAAGGAAACACCTTCCTATCTCATAGAACTTTAAGTTCTGAAATAGGGTGGGGTAAACCCGTGGGATTACCAAGACGGTAGTAGTTCCAAGAGAATTTCTCCGACTACAGAACTTTGAGGTAGCTTCTTGAGAAAACACCTTCGAGGGTTAAATTGGAGCATAGGGAAAAGCAGAAGCATAAGTTCTCAAGGAATCCAATGTATACACATAACTTAACCATTTCAATACAGAAACCATTTATAGATACACAAATACATGCATGCAACCATTAATTCCCAATTCAATGCATAGTGTATGAAAACACTTATCAGAACCAGATAACGTGAAGCAACTGCTGGAAGGGGTGCCTGTTTCTACCCAAACATAGGCTTAGTCACTCCTAACGGATTTACCACTAGCCACCCTCGAGCTAGACCATGATGCTTTGATATTGAATCTCTTCTTCCGACACAAAAATAGATAGGGATGAAGGTTACTCTCCTTCTCCTGCAGGATCTTGGCAATGGTTTACACGATACCAAGCAAGGAGGACTGAACTTGTTTATCATCTTGTATCATAACCTTCTCATCGATTTCCTGTGACCAGAACACTTATCTCCGCGTTCTTCCTTGAACCCGTGAGCTTCTTGTCTCTGCACTCTTCGTAGGTATTCCCTATTCACCACACCTTCTTTTCTTGCTTGTCTCAACAAGGTTGCGTGTGGATCAAATTCCCAGTCCATGGTCAGGTCTGGAAGACTTACAGATGGGTGCTCTACCCCATCCCCTCATTAACTCTTGAGGAGGTCTTCCCACCTACCAGCCTAACTGTAATTCATTTCTAGGTCAGAGGACTATTCTGGCCTTGAGCAATTTAAATCCATTAAGGTATTGTTTTGGTGAAGGTTAACGCAACCATTCCTGGTCCTCTTCACCATATATTTTCATAACATTCATGGTATTTATTAGTACACCCCCCTTCCAATAGTCATGCAACACTTGTCCATTTTTCTAGTAAATAACATAATTTACATTCATTGACCTTTTATACAAAGGTCCATAAAATCAAACATTCACACATATTGAGTTTTCCATAGTCTCTTGGCCATTATAGTTATATTTAGAAACTGAATGAAACATGGTGTTACAACTGGTAATGTCTTCTGGGACAGCCATGGGATTCTCTAAGAACTCAAGCAATAGGTCCATGCCATTTTCATGTCTTTTCAAGAAATCCCTACAATCCTCTCTATTGAAGGAAAGTGTTGGCTCAGGGAGCTTCAACATCTTACAAAACATTTGTAGTGAAAGAGAGATGGGGGAATTGTATTGAAGTTGTATAATCCATTGACTCGGTACGTATTTCTCAACGCACCATGCAACCAATTCTTTGCATTCGAATACCTCAGGGACACACCTCGCACGAGAAATTCTAGATGTCCAGATCACTTCTTTTTGAGTAGGAGGAGATGAATAGTATGAATATGCTCTGGACCACTGAAAGTTCTGGTCTTCACGCCAAAAAATATTCAAAGTATCACTGTGGATATGTTGTCAAGTTGTCGCTACCATAGGTTGATGAGAGTGTTATTTCAACTATATAATACTTGAAATGAATCCTTTGAGAGAGATAACAATAATATAACCTTTGGAAAATCCTGCTTTAATGCAATTTAATGGAAAATATCCTCGAGCCCTTTTCTTATTAATGACGATCTTTATGGAACCTGCATGATTAATTATTAACATTAAACCATACTAAATGCGTAATGGGAAAATCACAAAGGTGGCGAGGAGGAACGAGAGAAATTTGAATTTGGGACCTTTTATGAACCCGGGAACCCACGAACCCGCGATTCCGAATGATAAAAAATAGGCTAAGTGTTGCACTGCGGTCGGTCGGACTCAATACATGAGAAATGAGATAATTAGGAGCTTGGTACCCACAACAAGTCTGATGGTTATAATGTAGATCACGAGTCTTTGGGTGCAAAATGGATATCGTGGAACTTGGAATATGAAATCTTGAACCTATGAACCTGCGGTTTCAGAAATGGTCAAGTACATTATAATAAGGCAGTCTGTTAGATTCATGATATGGGAACATGGATGGAGGTGAAGACCCGTGATTCCGCAAACCCATGAACCTGCCAATTTTTTAAACGCGGCTAAGTATGGTAACTAGAAAGGGAAAAGAGAAGGGAGAAAAGAAAAGGGGAATGAGGGTAAGTATAGAAGAGGGAAAATAAATGGAAAAAAAAAGGTTGGGAAAAAAGAAAGGGGAGGGAAATTTCAGAAGCAGGAATTGATATCAACACCTCTATTTTACAAAAGGTATTGAATATTGGTTCAAGGTAGAAGTCCTCAGTCCTTTTAAAATACACTCTAAATGAAATATATAGATTTTGAATGCTATTAACTTCACCCAAATCCTAGATCACTAAATTTGGAGCTATATAGAAGCATGGGCATGCATTTCTATTAGGTGACTTTCTACTGTTTTGGTGTCTCAAAATACAAGGTAGAATTTCCTCCTTTTACACAACAACCAATTTTATGTTTGCAAATGAAAATATAAATATCTAGACAGGTCTAACATTATCTAAGACACCCTCACAAACTTGAATCATTCAAATTGCAAGTGTGTTAAAACTTTGGTGTGCATGTTTTTGAAGCTTGGCATGCATTTTTGCACAAGGGCATACATTATAGTTTAAAAGAAAAAAAGTATTTTTCTCATTCATGTATTGCATTTTAGTCTTTCTAGGTCTCGTACATGTTGATTTGTCTGTGTATTTATTTATTTATTAATATTAAGTCATATAGCCTTATATATTCTAATGATTTCAGCAGGTCTTCTTAATGGAAATGGAACTAAAAACTAGTCTATGTCTGATTTGGTTTTACAAGCTCCTACCTCCTTGAGCTCGGGGACCCAAGTAGTTAGTACCCATTTTTCCATTTTAGTTATTTATTTGCACAGTTTCCAAAGATTCATATGTATTTCATCCCTTTACTAAATTATGGGAACAAATCACCCTAGTATGCAATCTATAGGGTTTAAAAACAAAATCCAGAATCCTGTAATTTGTAAATTAACAACACCACACATGGAGTTTTGTTCCAAGGGCATGCATTTCTCATCATTCCCTATTTTCATGCATTTTTATGCATTTGTTTTTTGCATTTACAAGGAATCTTTTTTCCTTTGTGCACACTAGAGGGTCTTAGGTTTCAAATTGCACATCTAAAGTATGGATATATGTACACTGATAAAATCCAAACTCCACAATTTTAACCACTCAATTTGGAGGTCATATGAGTCTTAGGCATGCATTTTACAATAATATGGTCTTGTTGGATCATGTTTTCATTGATGCCAATGGTTTCATTGATTGATGTCAAAAGATTTATTGATTGATGATTGATATAATGTAATATGTATTTTCCTTGATGAGAATGCATAGATGAAGATGGATCAATGAGTTGTCATTGATGTGATGAATATGGATCAATGAGTTGTCATTGATACATGATGATGATGTGTCGATGTGGTTTCATATGTATATGATGTAGTGGTGGATTGATGCAAAAGATGAATCATTATTGTCTTATCATGATTGATAAGGTGCACAAATGGATGAACTCCAAAGTGGTCCCCTTATGGTGAAATCCCTCATGGGAAGATGCTTTACAGATTGAGTTATCCTATAAGAATGGCTGGAGGACCCATGCTTGTATGTGGAATAATGAGATGAAGATCAATGAAGTTGTTGGTGAAACTATCCTATATGGATAGTGCTTGTCATACCATTTCCGGTGGTATGTGGAATGTCACATAACTCCTCAAGGTTTGAGAGTTATGGCCCGACGAAGTTGAAGGACCCCCATGTGATGGCTTGAAGCCCCAAAAGGTCAAAGAAGTCAAAGTGACCTAAAAGAAGAAATCATTAATTAAATGAAAAAGTAAAGTGACAAAGTCAAGGTGGATTATTTAAATAATAAAGAGAGGTGACAAAATCAAGAAGGAATATTTAAATGATAAAGTATTAGAGAATTTTCTATTTATTCAAAGTGGTTAACCCTAAAATAAGGAAAATAGGTTAAGTAACCTAGAAATGGTTAAGTGACCTAAAGGATGAAAGTATAAATAAGATAGCAATGGTTTCTTGTAGATCATCCTTTTTTTGTGGATCAATGGAGAGCTTCTTGTGAGAATATCTTTTGAAGTATTGATGGAGAGCTTCTTGTGAGAATATCTTTTGAAGTATTGATGGAGAGCTTCTTGTGAGAGCTTCTTATGAGAGCATATTTGGTGTGGATCTCTTGAGCATGATTGAAGATCTATTATGAGAAAGAGAGCATGAGGAGGATCTCATGGATGCATCAAAGTTTCGGCAATGTCGGAGATCTTGATGGAAAAATCTCGGAGCTTCAGAAACCCTAGTTTCTGAGGTGTACGCGGGTTGTAATGGGCTAGGGAGTGTACATATGCGGGCTGTATGAAGACATGGTGCGTACAATGGATAAAGTGATGGAGATTGGTTATTGAGATGATGACAGTCTCCTGAAGATTGAAGCAGGTTCCAGATATGCATTCTATGGTCTTAGACTTTCCACTGAGACTCTGGTATGGTTACATTATTGTCTTGATGGATAGTATTGCTTGTTGTGTTGTGAATGCTTAGGGAATTCTTGATATGGATTTTGTGATGAGGTTTATGTTGGTTGATGGAGTGAGAAACACTCTTATGATTCAATACTGATATGATGGATATAATATGTTGATTTCTTATGCATGATTGAGTAGCATACATATTTAGTGATTGTGGAGCATGAATAAGCTATTGGAGAGCTTGGATGTGTTGTGACTGGCTGGTGGTTAGTTTGGACAGTCAGAGACATAAGAGAACGATATATTGGTTGCAGAGGATCTGAGTTGATCTTGAAGGATAAACCCTAATAGTTCATAAGGTATATGCATGCTGTTGTATACACTGGCCGCGTACACACGCGGGCTATAGTGAGCCAGGGCACGTACACATGCGGGCTGCACTACTGATAGGTCGCGTACCTGTTGACAGATTGATATCTATTGAGGATTGTTGCCTCATATCAGGTGATGCTAAGAATGTAAGCTGAGTCTTGCATATGGAGTTGGTGCTCTTGTAGAGTTGTACTCTATTCATTTGTTGCTGAAAAACCCCTAGATTGTTGTCCATAATAAAATGAAAAAATTGTACATACATCTTGTGTTGTTTGTGTTCCTTGTGGTGATGACTTGTTGATGATATATTGCTGATATATGTTCACATCTAACTGGTTCTAAATGACAACAATGGGTAGTGAGTAAATATTGAATATTAACTAAGGAGTTTTGTGTAAGAGGGAAGTTTTGGAAAAAGAGCCCCACACTCATTCAACCCCCCTCTAAGTGTGGTAGGTGTGTCCAACAAGTCTTACCCTCCATTTTACAAAAGGTCTTGAATCTTGGTTCAAGGTAGAAGTCCTTAGTCCTTTTAAAATGCACACCAAATGAAACATATAGATTTGGAATGTTATTAACTTCACCCCAAATCCTAGATCACTAAATTTGGAGCTATACAAAAGAAAGGGTGTGCATTTCCATTAGGTCATTTTCTACTATTTTCGTGTCTCAATTTACAAGGTAGACTTTGCCCCTTTTACACAACAACCACTTTTATGTTTAAAAATGAAAATATAAATATGTAGACAATTGTAAAATTATCTAAGAAACCCTCACAAACTTGAATCATTGAAATTGCAGGTGTGTAAAGAGTTGGGCATGAATGTTTTTGAAGTCGGACATGCATTTCTGAACAAATTCAAAAATTGCATTTTAAAAGCAAAACAAATATTTTTCTCATTTAGGTATTGCATTTTAGTATTTCTAGGTCTCGTACATGTTGATTTCCTGTTTGTTTATTCAATTATTAATATTCAGCCATATGACCTTGTATTTTTGTTGGAATAATGATTAAATTGTCATATTATAGAATAATTTGTTGTTAGAATTATTGTTATATTGTTATGTCTCAAAGGTTTAATGAAATTTAGAGAAATATTCTTGAGAGATTTGTGGAGAGATTATTGGAGAGATTGTTGAGTGATTGTAGGAGATGATGGTTTCCGAGACATCTCCACTCTTTGTATAAATGTATTCTTTGATAGTGAGAAAGTTTGAGTTGTTGTGCATATTATTGTTAAATTAATTGCTCCATTATTTTGCTAGTATATTTCTAACATCATGTTCTACCGATCACACTTTTATTGACTTATTCTTTGAGGACACTTGCGTGCAAGTGATACAAATATTGTACATTATGATTTCTGTCTCGATTATGACTTATATATGATGATGTATTGTGATTTATTGTTACTTTCATATGTATGTGTATTGACATATATTATTGATGAGTTCTCCTAAGTGTGCAGGACACATGACAGGTTATGGATGTTGATGGAATCAATGGACTTCCTTGGACTCCAGATTGAGTCAGGGACTAGATTGTATTTTTTTTGAGTATTTCATTTATGCACATGTGATATGTGATTGATTACATTATGATTTATGTATATGGATTATTGACAGTACTCTTGTTAGTGGATGCAGGCTTGGCGACCCTTTCTAATCCGACTCACATAAGGAGTAAAGGGGTCATGCACAGAAACCAGACATTTGAGGTGTTGACAAATATTTAACAGACAACGAATGCTTGTCATTGATGGAAAGTATAACAATGAAGATGGCATGAGTACAAAAAGTATGTAATAGATGGGCATTATGAGAAGACGTTGCAGAGAAGATTCGAATAAGCTCAGAAGAGATAATGCAGAGGATTGTTGGCAAGAATAGCAATGGCAAAGATCAACATGATCAACAACACAGTGATAATGGGGGAGGAGTAGCAATAGTGATCGTTGGATCAACAATTCAGAATTCCCGATGATGTCAGATCTCAATGTAGACAAGAAGAGTGCTCATATATGAAGGATAGATCTCAGGCGTTAGATCTGAGCATGAGGATCGACTATCGTAGGATCCAAGAGAATCTGCACGATCTTTAAAAGTGCAAGGTGAAGTGAGTTAGCGAAATCTCGAAATCTCGATGCAAACAAAATGAAGACTTGCGAAATCACGAAAAGATCCTGACCGTCAATACACCAAAAGACGTGGACCGTTGATCTAAGCTCCATTTCAGAGTTTCACCTATCGCTACTTGGAGTGACAAGAACCTCCATTGAAGGAATCGCGAGATGTGAATTCATGATGAGATCTGGACCATAGTTTCATCGAGATCGTGGACCGTTGATCCCACACCATTTCAGAGTTTCATGAATTGCGACTTGGAGAGACAAGAAACATAACCATCGAAATCGTGATTTAATCGTAACCCTCAGATCAAGATGTGATATGGATCATTGATCCGACTCCTTTTCAGAGTTTCGTGAATCACGACGTGGAGAGGCAAGAAACATAACCACAAGAATGCCGAAATCGCGATATGATCTGAGCCATTGAATTAAGATCAGATCTGGACCATCGAATCATAGGACAAGTCGCTGGCTTGGAGTCAATGGAGCATGATGTGGAAACTCACGAGATGCGAGATCGCGATAAGATCTGGACTGTCGGATCTATGGAGATCTCAACCGTCAATCAGACTTGATGAAGTTTATAAACTCATGAAATATGAAGCACCTTTTGGCACTGCCTATGGTCATCGCTGGTGGTCACGAGAAGGGAAGGAGTCAGTTCAAATAAGCTCCATTTCAGGGTTTCAGGGATCGCGACTTGGACAATCGAGATGCCTCATCTCCAGATTCACGAAATGCGAATTCACGAAAAGCACTTTATGCATAAGCAATTGGTCATTGCCATGGTTATATAGAGGAAGGAGCTAGCACAGAAAATCTCTGTATCGGAGTTTCAGAGATCGCGACATGAAGTGTCGAGACACTTGGCCATAGGAATGCCAAAATTCCTAAAACTAATTTAAAGGAAAGATTAATAAAGTTCATCCAATGGTGCAGATAGATGTGAATATGATCGGAGGGCTACTATTATCTCTCACAGTTAATTCATCAGTTACAAATTAGTTAGCAAAAACCGATTCATGATTCCCGATCGGTTGGTGTTTCAGTTGCTTAGACCATTTTTCTTTTTCCTAAGAAGATTTGAAGTGTAACTGCTGTGGGTGTGGTGCATAAAAGAAAAAAATACAGACTGTGCGTGGTTGGTTGTTCTGGATGAAAAATGAATTAAACTGTAAGAAAGGGAAAATCACAGGATGCGCAGTGTGAGACTGAAAATATGCGCAGTGTGAGATAAAACTTAGAGAAGAGTAACAGATGAGGAATATACTTGAAGCAGAGTAGAATGGCAGAACAAGTTGAAGCAGAGCAAAATTGCAGAACAGAAAAAGGAAGGGAAGAATTGCAGAACAGTTAGAAGAAGACCAAATTTACAGAACAGAGAAGAAGTGGTAAGAATCAATTTATCTGTATAGTTGGTTGTTTAATCATTCATTTATATTCCAGGGTGGTTGGGAGGTGCTAGGGAGGACTGTTTTCCTCAGAGGTTCAAGTGGGAGCTTGAACACAGGGAGTTGTAGCTTCCATCTGGTTGCAGCCAGAGAAACCAGGGTGGCAGGGTGGTGCAAGGGATAACAAGTGTTCTCTGTTATACAGGTTGGAGCATGTGTAACTGGAATTTGGTGCTTCCATCTAGTTGGTGCTGGAACATTAAGGGAGTTGGTGCTTCCTTCTAGTGGGTGCTAGAGAAACCAGAGAGTTGGTGCTCTCAAACAAGTTGGATATTGTAAAATAGAGGTAGTAGCCTCACATTGAGTTGGTGCTCAATTAAAGATGATGTACAGAACTTAAAAGACTGCCTATCATTTCGAAGAAGAAGAGGTTTTCTCCCTTTATGGG
>JZKD02S1001159.1:109536-146884 GCA_000966675.3 Picea glauca
TGATGTACAGAACTTAAAATACTACCTATCATTTCGAAGAAGAAGAGGTTTTCTCCCTTTATGGGTTTCCTCGTGAAAATCTGTCTCTGTGTATATCTTATGTGTGACTGATGCTCATTATTTGTATCCTCTATATGTTGTATAATATCGATGGTCACTTGAAGAAAATTTAAGAATGGTTTAATAGATTTATTATTGTTTAAGCACAGTAACAACTGATTCAACCCCCCCTCTCAGTTGTCTTAGTAATTCCAACATGAGGGAGAGGTGTGTCAACGTCCCTTTCATAGCCTACTATCACTCCCTCCATGACCTGAACCGTAGGTTAACGGTTACCTATTTCTATAGGTCCATGATGTCTTGAGAGAAGACTAAGACAATCACTCATAGATAATTCTAAAGGGAGCACAATAAGGCATAAACCTTATTCCTTAGAAGCCCTTAGTCTCTCACAAGGTTGACCGAATGGAGTGGTCGATCCAAGGGTCTGACAACTTCCAAAACCAATCAAGGAAGAGTGGCACCCTTGGAGTACCAAGGTGCGTCTTGAAGGGCACATCAAGTAATTAAAATGTGAATAAATAAATCTATATGGCCTAGGAAATTAATAAAATGCTTCGACCTTGATAGGACATAGTATTAATTAATCAGTAAATTATAAACTTAGAAGCCTCACCAGAGTCTAAGCCTAAATATAGACTAAGTCTAAGTCTAAATTTAGATAAAGGACTAAATAAAATAAGAATTAAGTTAAAAGGTTTGAAATAAAATCAAATTCTAGGAAAAGAGGGAATAAAAATTTAAAGGATTGGGAAAATTTCACATGTGTGCTTGAAAATAATAAAAGAGATTTTTAGAATAGAAATAAATAAAACATGAGAGAATATGTGTATATAAAAAATAGCATCTTGAGTCAAACTACCACTAAGTCTAACTAAAAGAAGACTCCTAATCCAAGTCTAACTAAGATCTAGTTAGGGGACACTCATTAAATGGGAATTTGGGGAACTAAGAGACATCTAAGAGTGAAAATAGGAACATATTGGGGAATGTAAGGGAAAATTTATTTTTAAATAAAATAAAAAGGGTAATTACTTGTTGATGCAGGAGCATCACCATCAAGGTTCAAGGAGGCCAAGTGGAGGACAACTCAGCACCCAACGTGCATATTCAAGCTATTTTGGATCCCAAGGTGAGAGCATCATTTACTATTTTGAAAGTATTGAAATTAAAATCCCTTTAATGTTTCGAGGCTTGAGCCATCATATGAGATCGCATGATGTTGTAATTTATTTAATGCCTAAGGGATTGTACACATTTCGAGCATCGACTCATATCTATATTGTAAATGCTCATTTAATTGTAATGAAGCCTTAGTGGTGTAATTCTTTGATTATGATGTGAAAGCACTAGCATAGTTAGAAGGAGGGCTTGAGAATCCCCTCCATGTATACATATATGTAATCTATACCCAAAATGAGGTTGTTGAGGAGTTTTTGAAGAATATTGTAATTAGTTGCTAGAGTTTATTGTTATATTGCCAAAGAAGAGAAGAAGTGGAGAGTTGTAAGAACCTATGTAAATATTTCTGAATGAATATAATAGAGGAGAATTGATTTCAGATCTCTACATATGATTACCTGTGAGTAACTGGGTAATGTTGTGTTATTTTCTTTCTGTGTTTTATATGCCTGTGTGTGCATTTCATGATTGAATGAATGAACTTGTGATGTTCTATAAGTTTCAATTGTTTCTCTTCTGAAACAATGACACAAGGAGTTCATAGTGGCCACGCAAGGAGTGCGTAGGTAGAGTCATTTTCAGACTCAACAGCTCAGGAGAGATAACATAAATTGTGAAGAGTGAGTGCAAGGAGTGCACATATACTCAGTGGAGTATAGAAGCTCAAGAAGACCTGTGCAAGGCATGCAAAGAGCCAACACTTAGTCAAGTGTTGAAATCATCTCAAGGAATATGAGCGCAAGGAGTGTGTGGGAGGATATTCTAAAATTATTCAAGTTTCAAATTTTAGTGAAGCTCAAGGTGTGCATCGGAAGTCTGAATCACTTCAAGTGATAAAGCTTAGGAGGGATAGCGAACATAACACTTTGGAGGAAGGACCCTTTCATTTTCAAGGTCAAGTGGATGAGATCTGCTTGAAGAGGAGGAATCAGATCTTTCCTAGCCGTAAGATATGAGAAATTCATGTGGGTGTTAACCCCAGAATCCCTTTGGACTTCACGAATTCAGATATTTCTGTATGTTGTGTGAAAAGGAGACAAGTTTCCCGAATTGTCGAGATGCGGAGTGAATTTGGACCATCCATTTGTGAGGACACATGTTCACATATCCAGTGCTGTTCGAAATTTCGATGATCCGGTGATTTGGAAGTGTTGTAGTAAAAGTGTGCGAAACTCCTGAAGTTCCAAATCCTAGAACGGATCCTAGCCATTGACACAAAGAGCCACATGTCAACAGATCTCAGAATTTGGAGATCTAGGACTCTGGAGTAAATTGAGTGTAAGTTTGCTTGGGTCGAGAAATCATGAAGGCCCAAAGGCAAGAGAAGATCTCGATTGTCCATTTACAAGGACAGGTGGATCGTTGATCACAACCCTTCATGATTTCACCAGTTCAGAACTCCAGAGGATTTAAGGTGTTGTGTTGTGAAAGGATCCAAATCCTGGAGTGTGAAGTAAAGATCAACCGTTGACTTGAGGCGAGCGACAATCATCCGATCCGTGAGTTCAGAGTCCACGAGTTCAAGGGTATCACATGTTGGAGCGGGTAAAACTCTTGAAGCCCAAAGGCCCTAAATATCTGTGAACTATAGATTTCGGCGTATGTTAAGAGTTGTTGATATCCATTGTAGTTAAGCTATTCACGAATTCAACGTTCAGGAAGACTGTTGTGTATTGTAGTTAGAACTCCTGAAGCCTAAAGCCTTGAAATGGTAGAGTCCCTAATATTCAAGCGATTTATCCCACGGGTTTGGCCCAAGGTCATGAGGATTTATCTGCTGAATGGATAAGACCCTAGCGAACTTGAATTTATGCGCAGAGAAAGGGAAGAATGATCATGGCACATGTTTTTGAGGGTTTAGAGGGAACCCAAAAGCTAATTCAGCTCCCTACTGTAAATGATCCTAGACTGGGAGGTCGTGCGAGCCCTAAGAGGTGGTGGGGGGTTTGCATCAAGTGGTATCAGAGCCCAAATTAAGCTCTGTGTGAAAGAAAATTTAGAACCATGCCACAAATAAGACGTAGATATAGACCAGTGGTCAATGCAGTCATGGAAGAGGAGATCCGACAACTTCGTGCAAGGTTGGATTCCATGGAGACAACACAGATAAGAGAACCTGATGTTGGTGACATTAGTGAATCTAAAAATGAAGATGTCGAAGAAGAAGAAGTTGTGGGAGAACAAGCAACATAGGAGCGACTGTTGAGAGCTGTTGTCAAACTGGGAACCAGAGAAAAAATAGAGGTCTCAATGTATGAATGTAATTTAAATGTAGAATAATTGCTTGACTGGGTAAGTTTTTTAGATAAGTACTTTGATTATGAGGAGATTGATGATGAGAAGAACGTGAAGCACACAATAACCAGGTTGAAAGGACATGCAACCTTATGGTGGGATGAATTGCAAGCTGATAGAAGATGCAAAGGTAAGTCTAAAATCAATAATTGGGATAGGATGGTAGCTAAATTGAAGGTTAAGTTCATACACAAGGATTATCAGTTAAATCTATTCATAAATCTATAAAATCTGAGATAGAAAGGTTTGTTGGTGAAAGGGTACACCAAAGAGTTTTACAAGTTGAACATAAGAGCAAGACATAGAGAGAATGATGAAGAAAAGGTTGTTAGGTACATTAATGGATTGAGATATGAGATCCAAGATGATATTAGAATGATGACAATGAGAACTGAGGAATATTCTTATCAGGTATCCCTGAAGGCAGAGGAAAAGTTGGTAAGGAAACAGAGTCAACGAAATAGAGGAAAGAGTCCTAATAGAGGTAGAGGAACCGTCAGAGAAAAGTTTCAGAAGCCCCGAGAAGAAGCTATAAGATATCACAGTCAGAGAGAGAGAAGGAAGTTCTATAGGAAGACACTATGAAGGAAGAAATTATTTTCCAGAAGGAAGAGTAAGAGGCAGATGAGGAGAAGTGATGTGTTATGCCTATGGAAAAATAGGGCACATGTATTGGGAATGTCTTAAGAAGAAGAATACAGGAGGTAAAGAAGCTCACATTTTTGAGGCGTAGAATAAGAATGTGGAGACAAAGATGAAGGCAGAAGCATCAGAAGAAGAAATATCACTTATGACGAGGAAAGTTCTCGTGAAGCCTGAGAAAGAGGTAAGAGAACCAGTCTAGAGGAACAGTTTTTTTAGAACCGCTTGCAAGACCAAAGATAGGGTATGAAAGGTGATCATAGATAGTGGGAGCATTGATAACTTGGTATCCACAAATATGGTGGAAAAGCTAAAGATGGAGACAACTGCACATCCGAATCTGTACAAGGTGTCGTGGTTGCGAAAAGGACATCAAGTCATGGTAATTCGACAATGTAAAGTTGAATTTAAGATAGGTGGTTATAGAGATGAAGTTCTATGTGATTTTATACCCATGGATGTTTTTCATGTTCTGTTGGGAAGACCATGGAAATATGACAAGAATGTCATACATTACGAGAGAAAGAACACTTATACCCTTGAGAAAAATGGGTGTAATCATATGTTGTTGCCAATAAAAGATAACATAGTCAAAGAGGAAGCTAGTCCTAGTATACTTCTCATGAGTGGGAAGGAA
This sequence comes from Picea glauca, assembly GCA_000966675.3. NCBI lineage: Eukaryota > Viridiplantae > Streptophyta > Pinopsida > Pinales > Pinaceae > Picea > Picea glauca. The sequence continues at coordinate 114,353 of JZKD02S1001159.1, forward strand.
CTATTGAAAGAAGTCGAGAAGGAACATGAAATGCAGTTTGTTGTTGTAGGTAAGCTGAGATTCATTCTCACAAGGAATTCTATGAATGGTTTTCTTGTAGAAATTCATGAGTTATTGGATGACTTTGCTGATATTGTGGTGGATGAATTACCTCACCCTTTACCGCCCATCATGAGTATTAGTCACCATATAGACCTTATTCCAGGAGAAAGTTTACCAAATAAAGAAACATACAGGTTGACCCCTCAAGATAATGGAGAGGTCAAGAATCAAGTCCAAGAGTTTTTGGATAAAGGTTTGCTCAGGGAAAGTTTGATCCCATGTGCCGTACCAACTATGTTGAGTCCAAAGAAGGATGGAGGTTGGAGAATGTGCACAGATTCAAGAGCCATCAACAATATAACCATCACGTATAGATTTCCTTTACCCATAATGGATGATTTAATGGATTTCTTGAGTGGAGCTAGTTATTTTTCCAATATATAATTGAAGAGTGGTTATCATCAGATAAGGATGAGAGAGGGAGACGAATCGAAGAAAACAATTAAAACAAATGAAGGATTGTATGAGTGGCTTGTTATGCCGTTCGGATTAACAAATGCGTCGAGTAACTTTATGAGGTTGATGAATGAAGTACTCAAATATTTTATTTGTAAGTTTGTGATTTTGTATTTAGATGATATCCTAGTTTTCAATAAGACTGAAGAGGAGCATTTGAGAGACTTGAAGATGGTGTTGAGGAGGTTGCAATAGGAAAAGATGTTGGTGAATTTGAGGAAATGTTATTTTATGAAAACAAAAATTTTATATTTTGGGTTCGTAATCTCTTCAAATGAATTGAAGATACATCCAGAAAAGGTGAGGGCAATCAAAAAATATCCTTCTCCAAGAAGCATGTTCGAAGTAAGAAGTTTTCATGGGTTGGAAATTTTTTACAGGAAGTTCATCATGAATTTCATGAGTATTTGTGCACCCATACTAGACACCATAAAGAAGGAGCATAGATATTTTAATTGGAAATAAGAGGCCAAGAAAGGATTTAGAGTGATGAAAGAAAAGATAACAGAACAACCTATTCTAGTTCTGCCAGATTTTAAGAACAACTTTCAAGTCAAATGTGATGCAAGTGGAGTAGCCATTGGCACAGTTTTAAGTCAAGATAGTAACACTGTTGCTTATTTCACTGAGAAGCTGAATGACATTAAGAAGAAGTATTTCACATATGACAAGGAATTTTATACTGTGATTCAAGCTTTAAAAAAGTGGAGGCATTATCTTATTCTGAAGGAATTTGTCTTATATACTCACAATCAGGATTTGCAGTTTATAACCAAACAAGAGAAATTGAACCAAAGACATGCCAAATGGGTAGAATTCATGAAAAAATTTACTTTTGTTATTAATCATATTAGTGGAAGCACTAACAAAGTTGTAGATGCTTTGAGCATGAGAAGTTTGATCTTGAAGGAATTCCAAGTGGAGACTTTAAGATTTGAACACCTCAAGGAGATGTATTAGGAAGATCCATATTTCAAGGAAGCTTATGAAACATGTGAGAACCCTTTTCTAAGGAACATAAATCAATGGATGGAGTATCTGATCCAAGATGGACTATTTTTCAAGGGAAGCCAATTGTGTATCCCGAAATGCTCAATGAGGGATAACTTTCTAAAGAAGAAGCATAGTGGAGGATTGGCTGGACACTTTTTCCATGATAAAACATATGCATAGATAAGTTATTCATATTATTGGCCAGGTATGAGGACTGATGTGAAGAGTTTTGTGGACATATGCAAAATTTGCGAATATGCCAAAGGAAAGTAGTAGAACATTGGATTGTATCAACCATTGCCTATTCCAGACAGGTTGTGGGATGTTATAAGTATGGACTTTGTTCTCGAATTGCCAAGAACCCAGAGAGGAAGTGATTCAATATTTGTGGTAGTTGATGTATTTTTGAAGATGGAACATTTCATACCATGTCACAAAACCAACGATGCTACTCACATAATGAATTTATTTTTCAAGGATATTGTGATATTGCATGGGTTTCCCAGAAGCATAGTTTTAGATAGAGAAACCAAATTTGTGGGACACTTTTGGAGATTTTTTTGGAAGAATCTGGGGAATTTTTTTTATTTCAGTTCAACATATCATCCTTAGACATATGGATAGACTGAGGTGGTGAATTGAAGTTTAGGGAACCTGTTAAGGAGTTTGGTCACTGGACATAATAGTTAGTGGGATCAAATTATTCCCCAAGCAAAGTTTGCATATAATGACTCACCGAATAGGAGTACTGGTAAGAGCCCATTCCAGATAGTATATGTGATGCATTCAAGAGGAATTTCAGAATTAAGAGACTTGGAACAAGATGAATTCCAAAGCATAGGAGCATAGGACTTTGCTGCAGAGATGCATAAGTTGCATGATCCGATCAAGGGACAACTACAAAATAACAACCATAAATAAAAAAGACGAATAGAACAGAGGAGAAGAGAGGTAAATTTCAAAATTGGAGATCAGGTTCTGGCACATTTGAGGAAGGAAAGATTTCCGAAAGGGAAATATAACAAGTTGAAGATGAAAAATATAGGACTGTGTAATATCCTCAAAAAATTTGTTACAAATGCTTATGAGATTGAATTTCCAGAGGAAATTGGAATATCACCGATATTCAATGTAGCAAACTTATACCCTTACAGGATGGATGATACATAAGGGACATATGGTTAGGAGGAGATTTAGTGGAAGCAACAAATTCCCTTAGTAGAGAAGCCACAAATAGATAATATTTTAGATTAGAGGATTTATAAGAAGACCAGGAGAAACATTTATTATGAGTATCTAGTTAAGTGGAAAGAACATCCAACAAAACATCCCAGTTGGATAACTGAACTTAATATCCAGAAGCATGGAAAGACATTGTAGGAGCTCATGGATAGGATTCCATGAATCTTTTTTTCCAGAGGAGTATGATGTAGGAGCATCACCATCAACGTTCAAGGAGGTCAAGTTGAGGACATCACATCATCCAACGCACATATTCAAACCATTTTGGATCCTAAGGGGAGCACGTCATTTACTATTTTGAAAGTATTGAAAATAATATCCCTTTAATTTTTTGAGGCTTGAGCCATCATATGAGATCGTAGGAGATTGTAATTTATTTAATGCCTAAGGGATTGTACATATTTGGAGCATCGACTCGTATCTATATTTTAAATGCTCATTTAATTGTAATAAGCCTTAGTGGTAGAATGATTTGATTATGATGTGAAAGAACTAGCGTAGTCAAAAGGAAGGCTCGAGAAGCCCCTCCATGTATAAATATATGTGATCTATACCCAAATGAGGTTGTTGAAGATTTTTTGAAGAATATTGTAATGTGTTGCTAGAGTTTATTGTTATATTTCCGAAGAAGAGAAGAAGTGGAGAGCTATAAGAACCTATGTAAATGTTTTTGAATGAATATAATAGAGGAGAATTGCTTTCATATCTCTGCATATGCTTACCTGTGAGTAACTGGGTAATGTTGTTTTATTTGATTTCTGTGTTTTATTTGCCTGTGTGTGCATTTCATGATTGAATGAATGAACCTGTGATGTTCTATAAGTTTCAATTGTTTCTCTTATGAAACACTGATGCAAGGAGTGCGAAGGCAGAGTCATTTTCAGACTCAGTAGATCATGAGAGATAACGTGAATTGTGCAGAGTGAGTGCAAGGAGCACATGTATACTCAATGGAGTATAGAAGCTCAAGAAGACCCATGTAAGGCATGCACAGAGCCAACACTTAGTCAAGTGTTGCAACAATCTCAAGGTAGATGATCACAAGGAGTGCGTGGGAGGATCTTCTAAAAATATTCAAGTTTCAAATTTCAGTGAAGCGCAAAGTGTGCGCAGGAAGTCTGAATCACTTTGAGGGATAAATATCAAGAGGGATAGTGAACATAACCCTTTGGGGGAAAAAACATTTCATTTTCAAGGTCAAGTGGACAATATCTGCTCAAGTGGATGAGATGCACTCGAAGAGGAGAAAATTCACGTGGGTTTTAACCACAGAAGCCCTTCAAACTTCATGAATTCGATGATTTCCATGTGTTGCGTGCAAAGGAGAAAATTTTATCGAAGTCTCGGGATCTAGAGTGAATATGGATTGTCCATTTGTGAGGACACCTATCTGCATATCCAGTGTTGTTCAGAATTCTGACGATCCAGAGATTTGGAAGTGTTGTAGTAAAAGTGTGAGGAACTTCCATAGTTCCGAAGCCCAGAATGGATCCTAGCTGTTGGCACAAAGATTTGGATGTCAACATATCTCGAAATCTGAATATTTGGAACCCCAGAGGAAACTGAGTGTAAGTTTGCGTGGGTCGAGAACTCCCAAAGGCCCGAGTAGATCTCGATCATCCATTTACGAGGACAGGTGGACCATTGATGAAAACCCTTCACGAGTTCTCTAGTTCGGCACTCCAGAGGATTTAAGGTGATATGTTGTGAAATGATTTGAAGTCTGGAGCATGAAGTAAATATCAATCGTTGATTTGAGGCAAGTGCCAGTCGTATGATCTGCGAGTTCGAAGTTCATGATTTTAGGGGTATCGCATGTTTGAGCAAGTAAAACTCCTGAATCCTAGAGGCCCGAAATATCTGTGAACCGTAGATTTCGGTGTATGTTAAGAGCCATTTATCTCCACCATAGTTCTATTTTTTTTGAATTTGACATTTAGGAAGACTGTTGTGTATTGTAGTCAGAACTTCTGAAGCTTGGAGCTCCGAAGTGGCAGAGTGCCTACTGTTCAAGCGATTTAGCCCATGGGTTTGGCTCAAAGTCACGAGGATTTATCCACTTACTAGAAAAGACCCTCACAAACTTGAATTTTTTCACAGGGAAAGGGAAGAAGGCACGTGGCACATGTTTTTGAGGGTTCTGAGGGGACCCGAGAGCTAATTCAACTCCTGTAACATCCCTGAACACCAACAGGGTAGGCAATGCCACTACTCAGACACTTTACTTAGCTCTGATGTTAGGTTGTAACATCCCCAACAATCCATGCCGAGCCATGCTACTCCAGATAACTCTTCCTTTCTCTCTACAGAACATATTGTAACATACCCAACATCCAAACTGAGCTATGCCATATAAATTTTTCTAACTGCATACAATTAAAATACATATGCACACAAAACTCTTATGGAAGCATATATATAAAAATGTAGACAGAAAATTATGTTATGTAAATTTACAGATTAATGCTGAAATAACAGTAAGCGCATACATACATCATATACAAGAAATACCCATAAATATAAACATAGTTATAAATCATACACAAGATAAATCCGTAAAAATAAACATGGAAATAATAATGCAACATGTAAATTTATCACACAGTTGACACTTATATTGGTAAGAATATCACCAAATGCGTGCAGACCTTCCATGAACCTCCCAGCCTTATACCACATTGTTCATCACTCTCAATAGTGAGTCACCCCCGAGCTGGGACTAAACTCCACTCGGGTAAAGGGATCCTAACTAGGCTAATGGCTCATGGAAAAATGGAAAGACTCCATCACATGTGCCTACTCAAACTAGCAGCCTACAATATCTCATTCCCCACATGCCTGTCCCACCCCAGGAAGTGTGCCCCTTCTCTGCTCAACAATCCTTCGGCTGCCCCACTTCCCTTCTAGGGCTTCAGCAACAGGCCGGATAGAAAGTCTCAGAGCCTTGTATCTGTAGTTTGGCACCTTCAGGAAATCAATTCCCAAAAATTCTCTCACCCAGAGAGAAATTGCTCATGAGCCTGACAACCCACCTCTTCAATATCCCATGGGCCTGACAACCCGCTTCTTCAGTATCCCACGATCCTGACAACCCGCTTCTTCAGTCTGGCTCCCCAACTAACTAGCTATACAAACAAGTATGGCTATGGATACAGGTTCCGATACAGTGACAAAAAGTGTGGAGGATAACTGACTGCATGAGTGAAAATGGTCATGGCATCATGGCTGAATGATGGGAGGAATGAATGGTATGAATGATGGAAAAGATGATCGGAAATGAACTAAGTCCCAACAATATGTATGCATTTCCCCAACTTGACACTTGTCATGTTAGAAGCTAGTTTGGCCCACTTATCCCCAACTTTAGAACTTAGGATAAAATAATTACCCATACTTTATACTTTAAGAAATATTAATATAATATTCCTTTTTGGCTTAAGCTCCCTAGCTTAGCCACTTTCCTTAACTTTGCCCATCCCTTTCCCTAACTAGTGGAGTTTAGTCCCCCATCTCTTTTATCATGGTCGGTCTGCACGCAACAATGCATTTTATATTAATTATGAGACTTGTACAAAAATAGGCGCACTGGCCATTAACATATAGGCTCTCCGGCCTAATCAAAACATAAGTGTCCTAGCTTATAATAACTGGCTCATCAACCTATAAAAAAAAACATATACACAAAGTCTCATTGGCCTCATATCGCGCACACTTAGGTTGCTGCGCGCGGTATCCGAGAATGTGCCCATTTCATCATTTTACTGCGCAGTACATGCACGCACTACACCATGGAAGATGCATGCAAAAAGATATAAAACAACTCACCAGCTTAAGTACATTATTATATTTATATTTGGGGTTCAACCTGGGGATATTACAATCCCCTCCCCTTATTTATGCACTGTCCTCAGTGCATCATGTACACATATACAACAAAATTTTCAAAAATCTTCAGTGCATTATATACCATGTACCATTCAAATTCTTTAAAATCTCCAAGCTTTAGCTATTGAAAGCTTGTTATCCATCTGGTGCTGTACTTTTCAGCACCAATTTTGGTACTCATACTGCAACTTGAAGTGAATTGCTCTATTCCATAGAGCTACTTCAAGAAATAATTCAACTCATTGTTTCCTTATTACATGCTTCAATTAAACTTCATTGAAGCAACAACTGGTTGTAGATGCATGAAGTTCCACCCAACCTTATATATTACTGCTGATAAACTCTCGGTAGCATATCATCCCCAAGCATGGGATATGACTCCATTAGGACAATGGCTTCCCAAGATAACCACGGGCCACAATCAATATCAACATAGTTTAGGCCAAGGTACCAAACCTCAACAACACTCCAACCAATGGTCTCTCTTCCCCACATGCCTGTACAACCTAAGGTAGTATGCACCTTCACTATCCACCAGTCCATCGACCACTCAACTTCCCTTCTAGGGCTCCAATACAGGCCAGACAGAAAGTCTCAGAGAACCGTGGCTCCAAGAGTTCCAACTTTAATCATTATCATCTCACCTGCATCATACACATGCAATTATCATGAGAGAGAATTATAAAAATTCCATTTTAGAAATCCAATCAATTTCATAAGGAATTCGACTTTTTCCCAAAATATGAAATTGTATTTCATAATTTTTTTTTCATCATTGTTGGAATAATAGAATATAGTTTTCCTTATGTCTTTCAATGAGTACCATGCTAAATACCACTTTTCCTGCAATGATTATATATTGCATACAACCAACAAATTGTCGGTATTTTCTGTACATCATAATTCAACATGTACATCACCATATGCAATGATCTTAGAATTTCCTGCACCTAGCAATTCAATCACAATTACCAAACAATTTAACCAAATAGAATGACTCATCATTCTATGCAACAACAGTAAGTCCGCTTCTTCAATTTTCTGAACATGAAATTTTTTGTAGTCACTATTCCCGTGACCACCTCACTTGCAACTTTCCTATTACAATGTTTAATAGTTCCTGAAATGTTCTCAATTTCATTAGTTATCAACATTTCAAGCATTAGTATAATTACTTCCATGAAAAAACATATGTACCTGCACTCATAAAATGCATTCAGCAAAATGCACTTAAATATACAATTCCATCATGTATGGGTGCAACTCTACCACTTACCAGGCATGAGTGCAACTCTCAATTCCTACTTATTCAATGCAGCTTTGCATTGATTTTCATAATGATCTTTATCTAAGTCATGTATCTCACCATCCATAAATTGTAAATCTGGCCAATGTCTTGACACATATCCACACACTTCCCATTGTTTTCATAATTACTTGGATGCCTTCCTTTTCGACCTGAACACTACACCAAGAATACAATTCTGTAGTGTTTATTAGTGTTAGCAAAAAGGTTGCAGTGCAAGTTTTATTTAAAGGTAGGAAGTTCATTGGGTATTTGTGTGGCACATAACCTTTCTATAACCATAGCTTGCCATATCCAACCATGTCCCGATCTCATACATGACTAGCTTTCTTAGCATCATTCCTATAACAAGTTATTATCTTTTATTTTCTCTGGTTATTGCCTCATAACCAAATTAACATGACATGTTTCTATGTCAGTGTGTGCATTTAAAAGATAAAATCTTTGATAAATATAACATATCTCTAGCCTTTACCACACTTAGTGGCAACTTAATCCTGTCAATGCACTTAAACAATACCATACATTGTATTATAAACTTCAATTTGGGGAAATCCTTACCTGAATTTCCCTTCGGCAATTATGAAATATAATTCCAAAAGAGAAATACTTACCTGGATGGCTAGCATTAAACAACTTTAATTCTACCTGATTAGTTGATGAAAATAGAATCTCTTATGCCTTTTTATCATCCTTATAATTCAATATTTCAACTTTCTGTTGCTTCCTTCCATATGCAGCAACATTATCAGCAACACTTGCAAACATGCAAGCATTCTCACTCTATGGTTGTCCCAACCAGCCATAAAATACTTGTTTCTACAGTAATTGCAACAACTTCTTTCTTCCTGTATCACATTTACTTGTTAATCCCAGAAGTCTTCCATTCTTCTGGATTCCTGAACCTTCAAGTGCTCTTCACTATAACCACTGTGCATGATTATTTATGATCCAAGCACCTTCTAGACAAATCACTCTTGGATGCCTTTATTTTCCATCCAAATACTAAACCGATAATAACCTTCATCTTTTATTTACTTCCTAGATCCATCTATCCCAACTCATACTTGGAGGAATTATAATTCCCATCATGTTGTCTTATAGACTTTGGATATTCAACATCCATTTATTTTTTAGACTGAACTACTCCAACTCTTCCTTGACTGAATAATTTAGTATTTTAGTTTTCTTGCATTCTTCTCTACTCCTTTCCAACTAGCCTCAAACTTGGCTTGCATAGCCAATTCTCTTAGCATGCTGTAAAGATGGACATATGCCTCCTTCCCTAGTTGCATAGAATTAATTAAAATCACTTAATACTGATTTTAATTTACCATCACAATTTCACGTGATACTTCCACCCCTGGAAATGTCACTCATGGCTCCATGCCATTTGAGATGGATTCTTCTTAGTCACCATCTCTTTTACATTCAAAACCAAGCATAGAACCATTTTCCTTTTCATGGTTCTTAACTAACTCTCTACAGAGATTCATTTCACTTTTAAGTCTTTCTTGGCTTTGACATCTCCATGCTATTGTGGAAATATCTTCAATACCTTTGGAATGCATCAATAATATCTACTGATATTCTTGTTTTCCCTCTTGGAGGTGTTTTTCATGCATTCCCATTTTCTTGATGTCTACCCCATGAATTCTTCTTCCATTATTCTAGGATGTTCCTGGACTTGCAACTACATATTATGCTGATATTAATTTTCAACATTCCACTATTATTCGTATCCAGTTGATCCAACTCCTACATGACCCAATTCTATTTCTAGTCATGTTTTCTGAGTAACCTTGGACAGTTAACACCAACTTCCTTCTTGAGGTACTTTATTTATCCCTTTTCTTATTTGATCATATCAACATTTGGATTTGCTTGTTGGCTATTACTTTTCCATGTCTTGACCAATCTGATTTCAACCTGCCTTGCACAATCCACTTCTATCATGCCATATTGATGCCCTTGACACCATGCTTCCACTGCGCACTCTGATAAACATAAGGGAAGAATTACTCTAATTACATATCTAATCCATGGATATGATGCACTCCTTATCCAAATATGCATTAACCCTGTTTCTTTATCTTGTTACTATCATTCTGATAGTCAATTCCTTTTATAATAGATCTTACTCCAATGCATTGCTTAATTTTTATATTGGCTTCTTTGGGAGTTTTCACCAATTCATTCACTACATGATCTATTCCTTTTCCCAAATTCCATTGAATACTTGACTAACATGATAGGAATTCCTGTAGTGGCTTCCAAAGACTTTATGGCTGCGCCAAGATTCATACCTTAACCTTTTGTAGTCTTGGCTTTTGATCATCTTATGAAATATTTTTGTCATAGCACTCTTTCTCTAAGTACCTCTGCTTATTTTTAACTAAAATCCAACCTTCTCCCCTCTTAAGAGATAAAGTTTTGGACTTTTCAGCAATGTGCAGCCAACTAAATTTGTTATGCTAAATAATTTAACAAATTTATGAAATTATGTACAATTTTGTTCCAATAATCCATCAGAATTATTATTCTGATTTCGTGTAAAAATTACTTCCCAAATTAATTTTTTGGGTGGATATTTAGATTCCACTGTCCAATACCTTTCCAACTCCTTCTCCCATTCTCAATTTCGAGTCTTGAGCATAAAGTTATGGCTATTTACAAATTGCCCATCAATTTTTCTGTTCATTTTTCAACTTGGCGCTACTCTATGCTATAATTATGCATTTTTGCACCTACTCCATTGGATTTTTTGTGGGATCTCCATTGTGTTTCTTCATATACATATTATGGACACTCTGTCCAAGTTTCATCTCTTTCTAGGTTCTTGGTTGCTAGTTACAGCCTGCTGAAGTTCTAGGCCAAAATACCATATTGTAACTGATATGCTACATGTACCTTCTTTTCCATATTAAACACTTTTAACATGCCCATAAATTTAAGTCAGATCTTGGAATGTCTTCTATGGTTCAATATATTTCCATTGACTTCTCCTGCACCTCAATCTGATTCCGAAGCAGAGAGTTATGGCTCTTTGACGTTAGATGGGTCTTAAAATTTACCCTTCACTGTTTGTGCTGTAACTTTCTCATAAAAGCTTAGTTTGACGAACAATTTACACCATTAGAAAGCTCTATTTGAATTATTCCATTTGAGCTACTACCTTAAGTATAGCTCGGTCTTTTGGTTTTTGAGTTGCTAAAAATTCTCTTAAGGGCCTCGAAAACGCATTGTAAAAAGATGGCGTTCAAATGATATAAAACGTCGTAGAAAATCACTGATTTTCTGTTGTTGTTCACCCTTTAAACAACTTCGCGTGCACAAATTTCAACCTATAACCCATTTTTACCATGCACAACAACAACATGAGGTAAATCGTGCTTCTTGCACTTTTAAAACCACTGTGTATCATTCTCTGCCACGCCAATAACTTGCGTGCAATAATTTTGTTTCGCGCGTCAATATCTACCGCGCACAATTTTGTTTCTTGCACTATTAACTGTTGCGCACATTTTTTTTTTGGTATCACATGCTGATATTCTGCGTGCATTTCACTCTACGCACTACACTGTGCCAAATTTTAGTATGCCCCCTTCGCACACCAAAACTCTGCGTGCACTGCTAACTAAACTATCGTGCAACAAAATTTACCCATATTGCGCACACAACTACCATACTCCACTGCGTTGTGACAACACTACGCACACCATGCACACCATTATTATGAGTGTGCAAACCACACATAGTTCTTATGCGTATGCACACTACGCAATGCTAAATTTAGCGCGCGCACTCGTGCACAAACATTTTTCCGCGCAACACCAAAATTTAGTGCGCACACCCACACACTAACATTTTTTCGCGCGACACCAAAATTTAGTGCGCACACCCGCACACTAAAATTTTTCCGTGCGGCTCCAATATTTAGCGCACGCACCAGCACGCCAATATCTTTTCGCGCAGTGATGAATTTTACTTATCACAAGCTTTTCACTATACCACATGCATTTTTAGTGCGCCCACCTATGCACATTCATTTTTATGCTCATCAATTCCTCATGAATTCCACTGCAGAAATTGGGACTTTTGCTTAACTTTTCCCCCAATTTACCATAGACATTATGCAACCACAAAATTCATTCAATTTCACCTCGATAACACCAATTCAACCTCTACAATTACAAATAGCCGTGGGTTGACATTTATGGAACTTTTTCACCCAAAATCAATTCACGAATTAGGAATTTTAATTACAAATTCGGCTCCATCTGTCATTTATTTACTGTAACTTCAAATTCGACCAATTCCGGGTCTGAATTTTCTATAACATATATTAAATCAATAATATCTTACCACATGGTCGAATTTCTCAATTTCCCCATGAATTTACCAACCAAAATTAGGGCTTTTCCCCAATTTCTATACCAAATTGTAGCTGGATGCTCTGCCACTCGAAATTTGGCCACTTCAAAATAAATTCTCTATGGAATTTCTCTTCAAATCAACTTGTTTGCCCCATCTAGGCTTAGTGTTGAAAATTTTAGCTTTGATACCAATTTGTAACATCCCCAGCCACCAACAGGTCGGGCAATGCCACTACTCAGATGCTTTACTTAGCTCTGATGTTATGTTGTAACATCCCTAACAATCCATGCCGAGCCACGCTACTCCAGAGAACTCTTCCTTTCTCTCTGTGGAACATACTGTAACATACCCAACATCCAAACTGAGCTATGACATATAAAGTTTTCTAACTGCATGCAATTAAAATACATATGCACACATAAATCTTGCAGAAGCATATATATAAAAACGTAGACAGAAAAATACGTTATGTAAATGCATGGATATACTGAAATAATAGTAAGCACATACATGCAACATATACAGGAAATACCCATAAATATAAACATAGGTATAAATCATACACAGGATAAATCCGTAAAAATAAACACGGAAATAATAATGCAGCATGTAAATTTATCACATAGTTGACACTTATCTTGGTAAGAATATCGCCAACTATGTGTAGACCTTCCACGAACCTCCCAGCCTTAGATCGCACTGTTCATCACTCTCAACAATGATTCACCCCCGAGTTGGGACTAAACTCCACCCGGGTAAAGGGTTCCTAACTAGGCTAATGACTCATGGAAAACTGGAAAGACTCCGTCATAGGTGCCTACTCAAACTAGTAGCCTACAATCTCTCATTCCCCACATGCCTTTCCCACCCCAGGAAGTCTGCCCCTTATCTTCTTAACAGTCCTTCGGCTGCCCCACTTCCCTTCCAGGGCTTCAGCAACAGGCCGGACAGGAAGTATCAGAGCCTTGCAGTTGGAGTTTGGGACCTTTAGGAAATAAATTCCCAACAATTCTCTCACCTAGAGAGAAATTGCTCATGGGCTTGACAACCCGCCTCTTCAATATCACACGGACCTGAAAACCCGCTTCTTCATTATCCCACAGGCCTAACAACCCACTTCTTTAGTCTGTCTCCCCAACTAACCATCTATACAAGCAAGTATGGCTATGGATAGAGGTTCCGGTACAGTGACAGAAAGTATGGAGGATAACTGATTGCGTGAGTGAAAATGGTCATGGAATTATGGCTGAATGATGGGAGGAATGAATGGTCTGAATGATGGAAAAGATGATCGGAAATGAACTAAGTCCCAACAATATGTATGCATGTCCCCAACTTGACACTTGTCATGTTGGAAGCTACTTTGGCCCACTTGTCCCCAACTTTAGAACTTAGGATAAAATAATTATCCATACTTTATACTTTAAGAAATATTAATATAATAGTCCTTTTTGGCTTAAGCTCCCTAGCTTAGCCACTTTCCTTAACTTTTCCCCTCCATTTCCCTAACTAGTGGAGTTTAGTCCCCCATCTATTTTATCGTGGTTGGTCTGCGCGCAACGATGTATTTTATATATATTATGAGACTTGTACACAAATAGGCACACTGGCCATTAACATCTAGGCTCTCCGGCCTAATCAAAACATAAGCGTCCTAGCTTATAATAACTATCTCACCAGCCTATAAAACAAAACATATACACAAAGGCTCACTGATATCATATCGCGCACACTTAAGTTGCTGCGCGCGGTATCTGAGAATGTGCCCATTTCATCATTTTATTGTGCAGTACATGCGCACACTATACCATGGAAGATGCATGCCAAAAGATATAAAAAAACTCACTAGATTAAGTACATTATTATATTTACAACAATGGTTCAACCTGGGGATATTACAACTCCCTACTATAAACAATCCTAGACCGGGAGGTTGCGCGAGCCCCAGGAGGTAGTGGGGGGTTTGCATCACTTGTGCAACTTGGGGAGAGTGTGAAAAGTGTGTGGGTGAATAATCATAATTAAATTAATTAAAAACTTAATTATTTGTGCATGTGGTCATGTGTCATTGGAGATTTTTCTATAAAACAAATGGAGAAGAAGGGAAATGGACTCACTTTTCTTAGTACTGTTATTCTACCAAAATTTGGTTGACTGTGTTTTACTTGTGAGAGTTGGGATACCAAGCTTGTGGAAAGAGTGGAAGATCTTCCTTGCGAGGCAAGCTTGGAGCTATTGTTTTATGGTTTCTTGTATGTGACCCCTTTGCGGCTCGTGGGGATAAAGAGGAAGAAGAGTACCTCTAGCGTTGGATGGGAGGTACCGAGGAAGTCCTTAGATTGGAAATCAAATGAAGGATGTGTGTAAAATATTCATATTGAATATAATCAACAACTACATCTTTCCTTAGTCACAGTATTTCATTGTTGGTTATTTTTATTTTGTAAATCAATGATTAATTATTATAAGAATGTAAGGAAGGAAACTTGAATGATATGCACGTTTTCGAGTTCAGAGAAATAAGTGTTATAGCCAATTGAATATGTAATACTTCATTGTTTTGGATTTGCCTTTTGTTATTATAAAATAATTTCAGTTATGATGTTGTATAAAAATAACTTAGTTTTCATTGGAATGGAATGTTATAGATCCTTGATTCTTTTGGCCTTGTACTGTGTTGGGAGAAATAGTTATAATTTATATTTTTGGAAATTATATTATATGCATACAATCTTATGAAGTCTTGTCAACCAATGCTACCGAATAGAATAACCGACTCTGATTAAAGCATACAATTGTGATATGATGGAGTGATTCTTCTGTTTATAAAATTTGATTTCCTTACATTAGCAAGGTTTAGTACTATGGTCAAGAAATAGAATTACTTCCTCCTCCGTCATAGAAGTGTAGAAGTGGATTGATTTTATTTACAAGAATGAATTTCTCTCTGTTAAGATTCCTTGTGTTGACGGAAAATTTGATTAAATTATAAATAAGTTCCTTTTACAGTTGCTATGACTTGGAGACTACTGGTTGCTTCATTGAAATCATACGGTTTAGCTCAAAAGGAGATCGTTGGTGAGATAACTGGACTTGATCTACCTTGGTTGAAGTTTACTTATCCTCTCTACTCTCTATTTACTATTGAGTGTTGACTAAAATACCATATTTGAAATTTTGCTCACTGTCATTGAAATTTAGATTTCCGTAAGATGTCTATTTATCTCTACTTAGATCCAAAACTTTTTGTTTTCTAGAGACTTATGCAAAACGATTGATGAGCCCTTATGGAAACTCGACAATGGTTGATTTGGTATGTTATTCAAAATTGCAGTACATATTGAATTTTGTAGAGACCCTTAGAGTTTCAACTCAAGAAACTGCGCAGTATGTAAGACTTGGAATTATAAGCCTTGGTAGTAATTTTAACCTTTTGTTGATCAAAGCTTTTGAAGATAAATAGGGATTTGAAGATAAATAGGGATTTATGGAATCTAAATTGCTCTCTCAGTCTTAGGAAATATATCTCTGATGGTCAACTAAAGGAAATGGTAAACTTGGATGGAGACAAGAGTCCTTGTGTAGGTATCTTCAAACTATAAAGTAACACCGAAACGATCGACCTTTTTGAAATTCTTAGATAAGCGTAAAGGTACTTAGCCTTGACATCGAATACCTCTTAGTCTTGCAATTACTTTAATACTTAGCAATTTTTCTTTCTCAGAAACAAAAGGGTGATGAACGATTCACCTCTGCAACATGGAATGGATTCGCATGGCTCCTTCCGAATTCTGTAAGTTAAGGAACGTTGAGTATCGCTTAAGGTTGGGTGTAACTTCATGAACCTTGCATGATTTTAATTCCTCTCGGATTATTCCTTAATTGCATGCATCGATGATTACTCAGAACTGGTCGGATTATTCCTTAATTGCATGCATCGATGATTACTCAGAACTGGTAGTGATAATTCTGTTATTATCTCTTTGGTTAATTTAAAAAAAAACTTCCTTTTAGATGTAAAATAGATTCAACCTAAATTTGTTATAATCAAGGGACTTAGTAATAACCTACTTCTATTTTTGAGTGAAACTATTCTAACCAATTTATCCATTTAAGTTAAATTGAATTAGACTTAAACCTAGAAAAACTATTTATGTAAGAATAAGTGTGGTTGACTTGAAATAACTATGACTTAATGTGATCGATAACTTAAGCATAGATTCTTTTTTACATCCTTTACTCTAACCACATCATTTTTGAGTTAGTAAATTTTGCTATAAAACTTAATACGTAATCTAATCCTAAAACTTATGTGTTGGTTACATCAGATAACTAGAGTTTGGAATTACAGTGAGACTTACAAAAATATTATAAATTAAATTACTATTCTCATGTCCTTAATCTACTAATCACGAGTAAGGAAATTTTAGACTAAAGGAACACATGAATTAGATCAGAATTTATTTGAATTATTACTTGTTACCGTTTGAATGATCGATTAACTTGTTCAAATCTTGTTGGGATTAATTTTGTTGTTTTGAATAAGAGGGTCATTACAATATTTAACAAAAGTTCATGTGTTGAATTCAATTTAATCTAGACATTGTATATCTTCGTTTTATTCCATATGAGTAGATGATTGAGAATTTCATTTGCTAGAACCACAAAATTTCCTTTGATGAGTGTACCTTGAACTAGTTGTGCAAGGAATAAGGTTAAGAAAATAATAATATCCTTGAACATAGATCATCTACCTAGTGTCATCATTTTACTTGAGTAGTCCTACTTGTGATATTGTCGTACAGATAATGAGAAACATTGTTAACACTTATAAAAAAAATATATGTATAAGGAAATAAATTTTACTTTGATTTATTCGCTTATTTGCAAGTTGTGTGGAAGAGGGAGGTTACATATGGTATCAAAGCGGGTTCAAACCTATGACATTGGACCATTACGCCTTCCATTGTGTTAAATACAATGATTAATGATGTATCACTAATAAATTTTGAAATTTTCCATGCAGGTATCATGGTTAGAGGACGCAGGGGAAGTAGACATTGTGGTGTGGGAGGAAGAGGTGTGCCTCCTCTGGTTGTATCCATTCCAGAGGGATATAACCCTAAGGGAGATGAGCAGGCTACTGAGTAGGAGCAGGTTGTTGTAGGAGATGTGGTAGGTATGATGATATCCTTCCATAGGATGTCAGAGGCGTTGATCAACCACCTGGATCGAGATGAGGGAAATGCATTTGTGCCTAATGAGGGTTCACAATGCACTGCAGCAGGTACTAGAATTATAAACATAGAACTTGAGAAGGTGAAATTTCTCGAGTTCTGGGGTTCCACAGATGACTTAGACACCAAGGAATGGTTGGAGAACATAGCGATGTGATTCACACTTCATGATTACACCTCCAACATGAAATTCCACATGGCGACATTTCAATTGAAAGGGAGTGCTCTACTTTGGTGGAAGACACTCCTACCTCAACTAAACATGGTTGTTGAAGATGTGTCATGGGAATTGTTTAAAGAGGGATTTTGGGAGAGTTCAACTCCTTACAACAAGGTAGTCGTACGATACTGGAGTATGAGGCCAGGTTCGTGGAGCTACTCATATATGCTCCACATTTGAACACAGAGAAGTCAAAGGACAACAAGTTTATGTTTGGCCTTAACTTCAACATTCATGTGAAGGTGAGGATCTCGATGCCTCAGATGTTGCATGATGCAATTCAAAAGGCCCTCATAGTTGAGGATGAGATGAATAGTGGGGGTCAAGGCATGACTCCTTCTAGACCAACTGGACAGGAGACACCAGGAGCACAACATCATCAAAAACCAGCTAGATAGACTTATGGGAACTGTAATACACCTAGATGAACTATGTTCTCGACACCGCTATGAAAGACTCCTCAACATAGGACTCCCTACAGAGAAACACAACAAAAACAACAACATTGTCCATAGAAATAGTAGTAGTTTAGACATGTTCAACAGAACATACCAGGATCACAGACTGTTAGGCTAACAACTTCTACTTCAGGGACCAGGAGAACTAGACCGAATAATGGATGTTGGACATGTGGAGAGATCGAGAAGGTGAAATGTCTTGATTTTTGGGGTGCCATAGATAGCTTAGATGCCAAGGCATGATTGGAGAACATGGGAATGTGATTTTCACTTCGTGATTACACCTCCAACATGAAATTCTGCATGGAGGTATTTCAACTGAAAGGGAGTGCTCTACTTTGGTGGAAGACACTCCTACCTCAACTAAACATGGTCATTGAAGACGTGTCATGGGATTTGTTCGAGGAAGGATTTCAGGACAGGTACTTTTCGGATGAATTCATTGAGCACCAACTTATGAGTTCAAATCCTTACAACAAGGTAGTCATACGGTACCAAAGTATGAGTCTGGGTTCATGGAGCTACTTAGATATGCTCCAGATCTGAACACATATAAGTTAAAGGTCAACAAGTTTGCGTTTGGACTTAACTTCAACATTCGTGAAAAGGTGAGGATCCTGATGCCTCATATGTTTCACAATGCAGTTCATAAGGCCCTCATAGCTGAAGAAGAGATGAATAGTGGGGGTCAAGGCAAGACTCCTTCTAGACCGATTGGACATGCAACACTGAGAGTGCAACATCATCAGACACCGGCTAGACACACTTATGGGAACAATGATATGCCTAGAGGACCTATGTTCTCGACACCATGGTGATAGAATCCTCAACATAGGACTCCCTACAGAGAACCACAACAACAACAACATTAGCTTAGGCCTATTCAGTAGAATAAACTAGTATCACAGACTATTAGGCCAATAAATTCTACTTCAGGTACAAGGATAACTGGATTGAAGAATGGATGTTGGACATGTGGAGAGACAAATTACCAATGAGATTATTAGATTGAGAAATCTAGAGCAGTCAGATCATCAGGACCCACCACAGTTGGAGATTTGGTCTAGGCCCACATGATACATGCAATGATGAATAATTGCAAGGCCAAGTAGTATTACACCATGCTTGAGACATCAGGTATGATCTCCGATCAAAATTTTAGTATTTTGATAGATCCAAGAGCTACATAGAGCTTTATTTATAGTGCAATGCTTAAGAAAATTAAGGTAAAGGCAGTCGAGAAGGACGAGTTCAGATACGTAGAAATGGCATAGGGAGCCAAACAAAAGATTTGAGGAAAGGTTATAGGTTGTAACATTAACTTGGGTGATTTTGTAACGAAGAAAAACCTATATGTCACGATATTATGATCTTATGACATAGTGATTGGCATGGACTGATTAGAATCACATGATGCAATACTTAACTGCAAGACAAAGTCGTTAAGTTTGATGGATGATTTGGGACAAAGTAGAGTGATTGTAGGAAGAAACCAAGGAGTGTCTTTGAGGTTTATTTCTTTCTTGCAATTACAAAAAAGTATGCACAAGGGATGCAAGTTATATTCCATCCTAGAACTTAACAAAAAGAGTGAGGAGGAAGGATTAGAAAACCTTCCGGTAGTATCATATTTTGTAGATGTATTTCTGGAGGAACTACTAGGTTTTCCTCCAAAAAGATAATTGGAGTTTACCATATATTTTAAACCTGGAACATAACTGATTGCGAGAAATCCATATCGGATGTCGACACTTGAATTGCAGGATTTGAAAATGAAATTGAAGGAGTTGTTGGATTTAGGACTTATACATCCAAGCGTATCATTGTGGGGTGCGTCGGTTATTTTTGTGAGAAAGAAGGATGGATTGTGGAGACTTTGTATTGACTATTGAAAATTGAACAAAGCTATGATCAAGAACTGGTATCTGTTGCCAAGAATATATGATTTATTTGATCAGATGAAGGAAGAAACGATGTTTTTGAATATTTACTTGAGATAGAGATATCATCAGTTGCGAATTAAAGAAGAAGATATCCATAAGAACACATTTAAGAGGAGGTTCAGACACTATGAGTTTACCATTTTACCATTTGGGTTGATGAATTCCTAGGCGTATTTATGATTTTGATGAATGGGGTATTTTGTGAATACTTGGACAAGTTTGTTCAAGTATTTATTGATGACACACTAATTTATTCTCGAACAAAAGAAGAGCATGACAAACACTTGAGATTGGTTCTATAGTGTCTAAAAGAAAAAAAATTGTACGTGAAGTTATCAAAATGTTCTTTTTACCAATAAAATATTCATTACTTGGGACATATCATAACTGGAGAAGGTATCAATGTGGATCCAACAAAATTAGAGGCTATTATGGAATGGCCAACTTCGACGAACATACAATAAGTATGTAGCTTAATGGGTTTAGGAGGATATTACCGATGATTTGTCGAAGGTTCGAAGATATCAAATCCGATCACAGAATTGTAGAATAAAAACAAGAGATTTGTATAGATAGATAACTGGACATAAGAATTTCAAAATATTAAGGATTTGTTAACGCGGTGCTAATATTGAGGGTCCTCGACATGGAAAATGAATTCTTGGTATGAACAGACGCATCCAAGGAAGGTTTAGGCAAAGTTTTGATGCAAGACAATCAAGTGATCTCCTACATTTCAAGGAAACTGAGAAGGCATGAAGAGAACTACAAAACGTATGATTTGAAGTTATTAACAATCGTATATGCCTTATGAGTTTGGAGACATTATTTGATTGGAAAAAAAATTGAATTAAAGATAGATCATTGTGGATTGAAACATATATTTACTCAGAGTGATTTGAATGCAAGACAAAGAATTGGTTAGAATTACTTAGAGAATACGACTTTGATATGACTTACATTAAAGGAACGATAAACATAGTAACAAATGCATTGAGTCAGAGACCACACATATTCTCAGTAATACCTCTTAAGATGAATCTTCAAGAAAATATTCTAGCTTTACAGATTGATGATGATTGGTACAAGGAAGTTAAGGATAATACTATACAAGATACCATGATGGTACCAAGGTATGAAGGTTATTCATTTGAAAATGACAGATTGTTGAGGTATAGCAAAAGAATTTATGTACCTCCAAATGACGAATTAAGAAGTTTGATTTTAAGCGAGGCTCATCGAGCAGTATAAATATCTCATTCGAGAGTCACAAAGATGAAGGAATACCTTAAGCCTTTATTCTTCTAGAAGTGAATGAAAGTGGACATAGCTAGTTACGTGGCGAGATGTTTATAATGTTAGCATGTGAAGGTTGAACATAGACATCAAACATGATTGTTACAGCCACACGTTGTTTCTGAATCGAAATGGGAGGTCATTTCGATGGATTTTATTGTTGGATTGCCACTGATGGCAAGAAGACACAATTCGATTTTTATGGTCGTTGACACTCTAACGAATAGTGCAGACTTTATTCTAGTGCACACTACGTATCAGACACCAGATATAGCTAGAGTTTTTGTTAGCAAGATTGTGAGACTACATGGTGTACAAAGGAAGATCATATCTGACCGAGGATCGATGTTTACTAGAAAATTTTGGACTAGTTTCCAAGAGGCCTTGGGAACACAATTGAAGTTTAGCACAACATATCACCCCGAGACAGATGGGTAAACTAAAAAGGATGAATCATATTTTAGAGGATATGCTGCGTATGTACATGATGGATCAACATAAGCGTTGGTAAGACTTCTTGACATTAATAGAGTTTGCATACAACAATAGTTACCAGAGTATGATTAAGATGACAACGTTTGAGTTTCTTTATGGATGATCATGTTAGATGCCCATGAGTTGGGACATACTAGAGGATAGGATTCTAGTAGGACCAAAAGTAATCCAAGAAATGGAAGAAAATATGCAATCGATAAGACAAAGGATTAAAGAAACACAAGATTGATAGAAAAGTTATACTGATGCGCATCGAATTGACTACAATTATGAGGTTGGCAACAAAGTTTTCTTGCAGGTAAAACCACATAAGAGTTCTATCAAGTTTGGAAAGGGTGATAAACTCTATCCTAGGTTAGTGGGACCTTTCGAAGTTGTGGAAAAGAAAGAACATGTGGCTTATTGACTGTCCTTTCCTGATTCTTTGAGGTGTATGCATGATGTTTTTTACATATCTGTTTTACGACATTATGTTTCAAATCCATCACATGTTATTGACATGAGTTCTTTGTAGGTGTCGGACAAGGGTTCTCTCATGGCAGATCCAATCCACATTCTGAACCATTGTACTTGACAACTACTACATCGAATATTTGATTAGGTCAAGGTCCAATGGGACAATTATAGTCCACACTCGGCTACATGGGAAGACACATATGAGATGAGTCAATAGTTTCCTTATTTGTTTGATAGACTAGATATGTAGATCTATGTCAGATACATTTATTTTCTTTCATTTATAGACTATACAAACTTCAGGATGAAGTTTAAAACAAGAGGGGGTGTATTTAACATCCCTTTCTACTAATCACACTATCATTGACTTATTCTTTGAGGACACTTGCATGCAAGCGATCCGGATATGCTACATTATGATTTTCGTCTCGATTATGAGTTATATATGATTATGTATTGTGATTTATTGTTACTTTCATATGTATGTGTATTGAAATATATTATTGACGAGTTCTCCTGAGTGTGAAAGACACATGGAAAGTTATGGATGTTGATGGCATCAATGGACTTCCTTGGACTCCAGATTGAGTTAGGGAGTGGATTGTATTTTTTTTTACTATTTCATTTACGCACATGTGATATATGATTGATTATAGTATGATTTAAGTATATGGATTATTGATAGTACTCTTGTCAGTGGATTCAGGCTTGGAAATAATTGCTAATCCAAATCGCATAAGGAGTAAAGGTGTCATGCACAAAAACCAGACATTTGAGTGGGAGGTGTGGCAACATCTCTGTCATAGCCTACTAGCACTCCTGTCATGACCTAAACCATAGGTTAACGATTACCTAGTTCGAGATGTCCACAATATCGTGAGGGCAGACTGAGACAATCACTCACAAATAATTCTAAGGGGCGCACAATAAGGTGGAAACCTTTTTCCTTAGAATTCCTTAGTCTCTCGCAAGGTCGATCGAATGGAGTGTTGACTCCAAGGGTCGAACAACTTCCAAAACTAGTCAAAGGCGAGTGGCACCCTTGGATCACAACGGTGCATCTTGAAGGGCATGTTGTGTGATTAAAATGTGAGTCAATAAATATATATGGCCTAGGAAATTAATAAAATCCTTAGACCTTGATAGGATAGAGTATTAATTAATCAATAAATTATAAACTTAGAAGCCTAACCAAAGTCTAAGCCTAAATCTAGACCAACTCTAAGTCTAAATTTAAATAAAGGACCGAATAAAATAAGAAATAAGTTAAAAGGTTTGAGATAAAATCAAATTCTAGGAAAAGAGAGAATACAAATTTAAAGGATTGGGAAAATTTCACATGTGTGCTTGAAAATAATAAAAGGGATTTTTAAAATAGAAAGAAATAAAACACGAGAGAATAGGTGTACACATCAAATAACATCTTGAGTCAAACTACCAATAAGTCTAACTAAAATAAGAATCTTAATCCCAAGGGAAGCACGTCATTTACTGTTTTGAAAGTATCGAAATTAAAATCCCTTTAATGTTTTGAGGCATGAGCCATCATATGAGATCGCAGGAGATTGTAATTACCTTAATGTCTAATGGATTACACATATTTTGAGCATCGACTCATATCTATATTGTAAATGATCATTTAATTATAATAAGTCTTAGTGGAAGAATGATTTGATTATGATGTGAAAGCACTAGCGTAGTCGGAAGGAAGGCTTGTGAATCCCCTCCATGTATACATATATGTAATCTATATCCAAATGAGGTTGTTGAAGAGTTGTTGAAGAATATTGTAATTTTTTGCTGGATTTTATTGTTATCTTGTTGAAGAAAAGAAGACATGGAGAGTTGTAAGAACCTATGTAAATGTTTCTGAATGAATATAATAGAGGATAATTGCTTTTAGATCTATGCATATGCTTACTTGTGAGTAACTGGGTAATGTTGTGTTACTTTCTTTCTGTGTTTTATATGCCTATGTGTGCATTTCATGATTGAATGAATGAACCTGTAATGTTCTATAAGTTTCAATTGTTTCTCTTCTGAAACTCTGGCGCAAGGAGTGCACAGTGTCCACGCAAGGAGTGCGAAGGCATAGTCATTTTCAGACTTAGTTGCTCAGGAGAGATAACGTGAATTGTGCAAAGTGAGTGCAAGGAGTGCACATATACTCAGTGGAGTATAGAAGCCCAAAAATATCCATGCAAGGTGTGAAAAGGGCCAACAGTTAGTCAAGTGTTGAAAGAATCTCAAGGAAGACGAGCGCAAGGAGTGTGTGGGAGGATCTTCTAAAAACAATCAAGTTTCAAATTTTAGTGAAGTGCAAGGTCTGCACCGGAAGTCTGAATCACTTCAAGTGATAAAGCTCAGGAGGGATAGTGAAAATAACCCTTTGGAGGAAGGACCCTTTCATTTTCAAGTTCAAGTGGACGATATCCGATCGAAGAGGAAGAATTATATATTTTCTATCCATCATATATGGGAAAGTCGCATGGGTGTTAACCTAGGAAGCCCTTTGGACTTCACAAATTCGATTATTTTCATGTGTTATGTGCAAAGGAGACAAGTTTCCTGAAGTCCCAGGATTTGGAGTGAATATGGACCATCCATTTGTGAGGACACGTGTCTGCAAATCTAGTGTTGTTCGGAAGTCCAATGATCCAGTGATTTGGAAGTGTTGAAATAAAAGTGTGCGGAACTCTTGAAGTTCCAAAGCATGGAACAAATCCTAGTCATTGGCACAAAGAGCCACGTGTCAACAGATCTCAAAATCTGGAGATATGGCACTCCAGAGTAAATTGAGTGTAAGTTTTCTTGGGTTGACAACTCTCGAAGCCCCGAAGGCCAGCGCATATCTCAATCGTCCATTTATGTGGAAAGGTGGACCATTGATCACAACCCTTTGCGAGTTCTCTAGTTCGAAACTCTAGAAGATTTAAGGTGTTGTGTTGTGAAATGCTCCGAATCTCGGAGCGCAAATTAAAGATCAACCATTGATCTGAGGTGAGCGTCAGTCATTTCATCTGTGAGTTCAGAGTTCATGAGTTCGGGGGTATGTCATTTTGGAGTAGGTAAAACTCTTGAAGTCCAGAGGCCTGAAATATCTGTGAATTGTAGATTTCAGCGTATGTTAAGAGTCATTGATCTCCACCATAGTTCGACTATTCACAAATTCAACATTCATGAAGACTATTGTGTATTATAGTCGTAACTCCCGAAGCCCGTAGCTCTGAAGTGGCAGAGTCCCTACTGCTCAAGTGATTTAGGCCACGGGTTTGGCTCGTGGTCACGAGGATTTCTCCGTTGAATGGATAAAATCCTCGCAAACTTGAATTTACGCACAGGGAAAGGGAAGAATTCCCATGACACATGTTTTTGAGGGTTCAGAGGGAATCCAAGAGATAATTCATCTCCCTACTATAAAATATCTTAGAATGGGAGGTCGTGCGAGCCCTAGGAGGTGGTGGGGGGTTTGCATCAAGTGGTATCATAGCCCAAGTTAATCTCTGTGTGAAATAAAATTTAGAACCATGCTACCAAGAAGATGTAGAGATAGACCAGTGGTTGATGAAACCATTGAAGAGGAGATCCAACAACTTTGTGCAAGGTTGGATTCCATGGAGACAACTCAGATAAGAGAACCCGATGTTGGTGACGTTAGTGAATCTAAAAATGAATATGTCAAAGCAGAGGAAGTTGTGGGAGAACAAGTAGCAGAGGAGCGACTGCTGAGAGTTGTTGTCAAACTGGGAACCAAAGAAAAAACAGAGGTCCCAATGTATGAAGGTAATTTAAATGTAGAAGAATTGCTTGACTGGGTAAGTGATTTAGATAAGTACTTCGATTATGATGATATTGATGATGAGAAGAAGGTGAAGTACACAATAACTAGGTTGAAAGGACATGCAACCTTATGGTGGGACAAATTGCAAGCTAACATAATATACAAAGGTAAGTCTAAAATCAAGAATTGGGATAGGATGGTAGCTAAATTGAAGCATAATTTCATACCCAAGGATTATCAGATAAATCTATTCATAAAGCTATATAATTTGAGACAAAAAGGTTTTTCGGTGAAAGAGTACACCGAAGAATTTTACAAGTTGAACATAAGAGCAGGGCATAGAGAGAATGATGAAGAAAAGGTTGGTAGGTACATTAATGGATTGAGATATGAGATCCAATATGATATTAGCATGATGACAATGAGAACTGCAGAATATGCTTATTAGGTAGCCCTGAAGGCAAAGGAAAATTTGGAAAGGAAGAAAAGTCAATGAAACAAAGGAAATAGTCGTAACAGAGGAAGAGGAGGAGAACTGAAGTGTTATGCCTGTGGAAAAATAGGGAAAATTTCCTGGGAATGTCTTGAGAAGAAGAATACAGGAGGTAGAGAAGCTCACATTTTTGAGGCACATAAGAAGAATGTGGAGACATAGATTAAGGCAAAAGCAACGGAAGAAGGAGGATCACTCATGATGAGGAAAGTTCTCGTGAAGCCAGAGAAAGAGGTAAGAGAACTAGTCTAGAGGAACGATTTGTTCATAACTGCTTGAAAGAACAGAGATAGGGTATGCAAGGTGATCATAGACAGTGGGAGCATGGATAACTTGATATCCATGAAGATGGTGGAAAAGATAAAGCTGAAGACAACTGCACATCTGAATTTGTACAAGGTGTCATGGTTGTAAAAAGGACATCAAGTCATGGTAAGCCGACAATGTAAAGTTGAATTTAAGATAGGTGGTTATTGAGATGAAGTTCTATGTGATATTATACCCATGGATGTTTTTCACGTTTTGTTGGAAATACCGTGGCAATATGACAGGAATGTCATACATGATGGGAGAAAGAACACTTATACCCTTGAGAAAAATCCGTGTAAGCATATGTTGTTGCCAATAGAAGATAATGGAGTCAAAGAGGAAGCTAGTCCTAGTATACTTCTCATGAGTGGGAAGGAACTCTTGAAAGAAGTCAAGAAGGAACATGAAATGTAATTTGTTGTTGTAGGTAAGACGAGATTCATTCTCACAAGAACTTATATGAATGATTTTCTTGTATAAATTTAGGAGTTATTGAATGAGTTTGATGATATTGTGGTGGATGAATTACCTCACTCTTTACCGCCCATCATGAGTATTAGTCACCATATAGACCTTATTCTAGGAGAAGGTTTACCAAATAAAGAAGCATACATATTGACCCCTCAAGATAATGAAGAGGTCAAGAATCAAGTCCAAGAGTTTTTGGATAAAGGTTTGATCAAGGAATGTTTGATCCTGAGTGTTGTACCAACTGTGTTGAGTCTAAAGAAGAATGGAGGTTGGAGAATGTGCACAGATTCAAGAGCCATCAACAAGAAAATATCATGTATAGATTTCCTTTACCCATAATGGATGATTTAATGGATTGCTTGAGTGGAGCTAGTTATTTTTCCAAGATAGAATTGAAGAGTGGTTATCATCAGATAAGGAAGAGAGAGGGAGACAAATGGAAGGCAACATTTAAAATAAATGAAGGATTGTACGAGTGTCTTGTTATGCCGTTCGTCTTAACAAATGAACTGAGTAACTTTATGAGGTTGATGAATGAAGTAATCGAAGATTTTATTGGTAAGTTTGTGATTGTTTATTTAGATGATATCTTAGTTTTTAGTAAGACCGAAGAGGAGCATTTGAGACACTTGAAGATGGTGTTGAGGAGGTTCCAACAGGAAAAGATGTTGGTGAATTTGAGGAAATGTTCTTTTATGAAAACAAAACTTATATATTTGGAGTTCGTAATCTCTTCAAATTAATTGAAGATGGATCTAGAAAAGGTGATGGAAATCAGAGAATAGACTTCTCCAAGAAGCGCGTTCAAAGTAAGAAGTTTTCATGGGTTGACAAATTTTTACAGGAAGTTCATCAGGAATTTCAATAGTATTTGTGCACCCATACTAGACACCATAAAGAAGGAGCATAGATATTTTAATTGGAAATAAGAGGATGAGAAATGATTTAGAGTGATGAAATACAAGATAGCATAACAACCTATTCTAGTTCTGCCATATTTTAAGAACAACTTTCAGGTCAAATGTGATGCAAGTGGAGTAGCCATTGGCACAGTTTTAAGTCAAGACAGTAAGCCTATTGCTTATTTCAGTGAGAAGATGGATGATGTTAAGAAGAAGTATTCCACATACAACAAGGAATTTTATGCTGTGATTCAAGCTTTGAAAAAATGGAGGCATTATCTTATTTCGAAGGAGTTTGTCTTATATACTGACAATCAGGCTTTGCAGTTTATAACCAGACAAGAAAAATTGAACCAAAGACATGTCAAATGGGTAGAATTCATGCAGAATTTTAGTTTTGTTACTAAGAATATTAGTGGAAGTGCTAACAAAGTTGTAGATGCTTTGAGCATGAGATGTTTGATCTTGCAGGAATTCCAAGTGGAGACTTTAGTATTTGAACACCTCAAGGAGATGTATTAGGAAGATCCATATTTCAAGGAATATTATGCAGCATGTGAGAACCCTTTGCTAAGGGAAAAAAATCAATGGATGGAGTATCTGATCCAATATGGACTATTTTTCATGGGAATCCAATTGTGTATCCCAAAATGCTCAATGAGGGATAAATTGCTAAAGAAGAAGCATAATGGAGGATTGGTTGGACACTTTGGCCATGATAAAACATATGTGAAACTGAGTTCTTCATATTATTGGCCAGGTATGAGGAATGATGTGAAGAAGTTTGTGGACATATGCAAAATTTTCCAATATGCCAAAGGAAAGCAACAAAACACTGGATTGTATCAACCATTGCCTATTCTAGACAGACCGTGAGATGCTATAAGTATGGACTTTGTTCTGGGATTTCTAAGAACTTAGAGAGGAAGTGATTCAATATTTGTGGTACTTGATGGATTTTTTAAGATGTAACATTTCATACCATGTCACAAAACCAGTGATTCTACTCAGCGAATTTATCTTTCAAGGAGATTGTGAGATTGCATGGGTTTCCTAGAAGCATAGTTTTAGACAGAGATGCGAAATTTGTGGGACACTTTTGGAGGAATTTGTGGAAGAAGCTGGGGACAAGTTTATCTTTTAGTTCAATATATCATCCTTAGACAGTTGGACAGACGAAGGTGGTGAATTGAAGTGTAGGGAACCTATTAAGGAGTTTGGTCACTGGACATAACATCCAATGGGATCAAATTCTTCCCCAAGTAGAGTTTGCATATAATAAATCACCGAATAGGAGTACTGGTAAGATCCCATTCTACATAGTATATGGGATGCATCCAAGAGGAGTTTCATAATTAAGAGTCTTGAAACAAGATGAATTCCGAAGCACAGGAGCAGAGGAATTTGCTTCAGAGATGCAAAATTTGCATGATATGAGCAAGGGACAACTATAGAATAGCAGCCAAAAATACAAAAGAAGAATAGACCAGAGGAGAAGAGAGGTAAATTTTGAAATTGGAGATAAGGTTCTGGCACATCTGAGGAAGGAAATACTTTTGAAAGGGAAATATAACAATATGAAGATGAAAAGGATAGGACTGTGTAAGATCCTCAGAAAATTTGTTGCAAATTCTTATGAGATTGAATTGCCAGAGGACATTGGAATATCACCAACATTCAATGTAGCATACTTATACCCTTACATGATGGATGATACAGAAGGGAAATATGGTCAGGAGGAGATTCAGTGGAAGCAAAAAATTCCCGTAACAGACAAGCGACAAATAGATAATATTTTAGATTGGAGGATTGTTAAGAAGACCAGGAGAAAAAAATATTATGAGTATCTGGTTAAGTGGAAAGATCATCCAACAGAAGATGCCAGTTGGATAATTGAACTTAATATCCAGAAGCATGAAAAGACAATGGAGGAGCTCATGGATAGGATTCCATGAATCTTTTTGTCCAGATGAGTATTATATAGGAGCATCACCATTAATGTTCAAGGAGGCCAAGTTGAGGACAACACATCATCCAACGCACATATTCAAACTGTTTTGGATCTTAAGGGGAGCACGTCACTTAATTTTTTGAAAGTATTGAAAATAAAATCCTTTTAATGTTTTGAGGCTTGAGCCATCATATGAGATTGTAATTTATTTATTGCCTAAAGGATTGTACATATTTCTAGCATTAACTCGTATCTATATTTTAAATGCTCATTTAATTGTAATAATCCTTAGTGGTAGAATGATTTGATTATGATGTGAAAGGACTAGCGTAGTCGAAAGGAAGG
Organism: Picea glauca; assembly: GCA_000966675.3. Classification (NCBI taxonomy): domain Eukaryota; kingdom Viridiplantae; phylum Streptophyta; class Pinopsida; order Pinales; family Pinaceae; genus Picea; species Picea glauca. Next base: position 145,071 of record JZKD02S1001159.1, read on the forward strand.
CTCGAGAAGCCCCTCCATGTATAAATATATGTAATCTATACCCAAATGACGTTGTTGAAGAGTTGTTGAAGAATATTGTAATGTGTTGCTGGAGTTTATTATTATATTGCTGAAGAAGAGAAGAAGTGGAAAGTTATAAGAACCTATGTAAATGTTTCTGAATGAATATAATAAAGGACAATTGCTTTTAGATCTCTACATATTCTTGCTCGTGAGTAACTGGGTAATGTTGTTTTATTTGATTTCTGTGTTTTATATGCCTGTGTGTGCATTTCATGATTGAATGAATGAACCTGTGATGTTCTATAAGTTTCAAATTTTTGTCTTCTAAAACATTGGTGCAAGGAGTGCATAGTGGCCACAGAAGGAGTGTGAAGGCAGAGTCATTTTCAGAATCATTAGCTCAGGAGAGATAACGTGAATTGTGCAGAGTGAGTGCAAGGAGTTCATGTATAGTCACTGGAGTATAGAAGCTAGAGAAGACCCATACAAGGCATTCATCGGGCTAACACTTAGTCAAGTGTTGAAATAATCTCAAGGAAGATGAGCGCAAGGAGTGCATGGGAGGATCTTCTAAAAATATTCAAGTTTCAAATTTTAGTGAAGCACAAGGTGTGCGCCGGAAGTATGAATCACTTTGAGTGATAAAACACAAGAGGGATAGCGAACATAACCATTTGGAGGAAGAACCCTTTCATTTTCAAGGTCAAGTGGATGAGGTCCACTCAAAGAGGAGGAAATTTGCATGGGTTTTAACCTTGGAAGCCCTTCGGACTTCACGAATTTAGCGATTTCCATGTGTTGTGTGCAAAGGAGAAAATTTTCTCGAAGTCTCGGGATCCGGAGTGAATATGGACTGTCCATTTGTGAGGACACGTGTCCATAGATCTAGTGTTGTTCGGAAGTCCGACGATCCAAAGATTTGTAAGTGTTGTAGTAAAAGTGTGCGGAACTCCTGAAGTTCCGAAGCCCAGAACAGATCCTAGCTGTTGGCGCAAAGAGCCACATGTCAACATATCTGGGAATATGAAGATCTAGCACTCGAGAGGAAACTAAGTGAAAGTTTTCTTGGGTTGAGGACTCCCAAAGGCCGGAGAAGATATTGATCATCCATTTATGAGGATAGGTGGACCGTTGATGACAACCCTTCACGATTTCTCCAGTTTGACACTCCAGAGGATTTAAGGTATTATGTTGTGAAATGATCCGAAGACCGAAGAATGAAGTAAAGATCAATCGTTGATTTGAGGTGAGCACTAGTCATCCAATCCATGAGGTCAGAGGTCACAAGTTCATGGGTATCACATATTGGAGTGGGTAAAACTCCTGAATCCTGGAGGACCGAAATATCTATGAACCATAGATTTCAGTGTATGTTAAGAGACATTGATCTCCAACATAGTTTGGTTGTTCACGAATTCAACATTCGAGAAGACTGTTGTGTATTGTAGTCGGAAATTCCGAAGCTCAAAGCTCCTAAGTGGCATAGTCCCTACTGTTTAAGCGATTTAGCCCATGGGTTTGGCCCAAGGTCACGAGCATTTCTCCACTGACTGGATAAGATCCTCATGAAATTGAATTTGTGCATAGGGAAAGGGAAGAAGTCCCATGGAACATTTTTTTGAGGGTTCTGAGGGGACCTGAGAGATAATTCAACTCCCTACTGTAAATGATCCTAGACTGAGAGGTCGCGTGAGCCCCAGGAGGTGGTGGGGGGTTTGCATCACTTGTGAAACTTGGGGAGAGTGTGAAAAGTGTGTGGGTGAATAATCATAATTAAATTAATTAAAAGGTTAATTATTTGTGCATGTGGA
>JZKD02S1001159.1:146934-168092 GCA_000966675.3 Picea glauca
GAATTTGAGGAAATGTTCTTTTATGAAAACAAAACTTATATATTTGGAGTTCGTAATCTCTTCAAATTAATTGAAGATGGATCTAGAAAAGGTGATGGAAATCAGAGAATAGACTACTCCAAGAAGCGTGTTCGAAGTAAGAAGTTTTCATGGGTTGAAAAATCTTTACAGGAAGTTCATCAGGAATTTCAATAGTATTTGTGCACCCATACTAGACACCATAAAGAAGGAGCATAGATATTTTAATTGGAAAGAAGAGGATGAGAAATGATTTAGAGTGATGAAATACAAGATAGCATAACAACCTATTCTAGTTCTGCCATATTTTAAGAACAACTTTCAGGTCAAATGTGATGCAAGTAGAGTAGCCATTGGCGCAGTTTTAAGTCAAGACAGTAAGCCTATTGCTTATTTCAGTGAGAAGATGGATGATGTTAAGAAGAAGTATTCCACATACAACAAGGAATTTTATGCTGTGATTCAAGATTTGAAAAAATGGAGGCATTATCTTATTTCAAAGGAGTTGTCTTATATACTGACAATCAAGCTTTGCAGTTTATAGCTAGACAAGAAAAATTGAACCAAAGACATGTCAAATGGGTAGAATTCATGCAGAATTTTAGTTTTGTTACGAAGCATATTAGTGGAAGTTCTAACAAAGTTGTAGATGCTTTGAGCATGAGATGTTTGATCTTGCAGGAATTCCAAGTGGAGACTTTAGGATTTGAACACCTCAAGGAGATGTATTAGGAAGATCCATATTTCAAGGAATATTATGAAGCATGTGAGAACCCTTTGCTAAGGGACACAAATCAATGGATGGAGTATTTGATCCAATATGGACTATTTTTCATGGGAATCCAATTGTGTATCCCGAAATGCTCAATGAGGGATAAATTGCTAAAGAAGAAGCATAATGGAGGATTGGTTGGACACTTTGGCCATGATAAAACATATGTGCAACTGAGTTCTTCATATTATTGGCTAGGTATGAGGAATGATGTGAAGAATTTTGTGGACATATGCAAAATTTTCCAATATGCCAAAGGAAAGCAACAAAACACTGGATTGTATCAACCATTTCCTATTCCAGACAGGCCGTGAGATGCTATAAGTATGGACTTTGTTCTGGGATTTCTAAGAACCTAGAGAGGAAGTGATTCAATATTTGTGGTACTTGATGGATTTTTTAAGATGGAACATTTCATACCATGTCACAAAACCAGTGATGCTACTTACATAGCGAATTTATTTTTCAAGGAGATTGTGAGATTGCATGGGTTTCCCAGAAGCATAGTTTCAGACAGAGATACGAAACTTGTGGGACACTTTTGGAGGAATTTGTGGAAGAAGCTGGGGACAAGTTTATCTTTCAGTTCAACATATCATCCTTAGACAGTTGGACAGACGAAGGTGGTGAATTGAAGTTTAGGGAACCTGTTAAGGAGTTTGGTCACTGGACATAACATCAAGTGGGATCAAATTCTTCCCCAAGTAGAGTTTGCATATAATGAATCACCGAATAGGAGTAATGGTAAGATCCCATTCCACATAGTATATGGGATGTATCCAAGAGGAGTTTCATAATTAAGATACTTGAAACAAGATGAATTCCAAAGCGCAGGAGCAGAGGAATTTGCTTAAGAGATGCAAAATTTGCATGATATGAGCAAGGGACAACTATAGAATAACAACCAAAAATACAAAAGAAGAATAGACCAGAGGAGAAGAGAGGTAAATTTTGAAATTGGAGATCAGGTTCTGGCACATCTGAGGAAGGAAATACTTTTGAAAGGGAAATATAACAATATGAAGATGAAAAGGATAGGACCGTGTAAGATCCTCAGAAAATTTGTTGCAAATGCTTATGATATTGAATTGCCAGAGGACATTGGAATATCACCAACATTCAATGTAGCATACTTATACCCTTACATGATGGATGATACAGAAGGGAAATATGGTCAGGCGAAGATTCAGTGGAAGCAAAAAATTCCCGTAACAGACAAGCAACAAATAGATAATATTTTAGATCAAAGGATTGCTAAGAAGACCAGGAGAAAAAAAATATTATGAGTATCTGGTTAAGTGGAAAGATCATCCAACAGAAGAAGCTAGTTGGATAATTGAACTTAATATCCAGAAGCATGAAAAGAAAATGGAGGAGCTCATGGATAGAATTCCATGAATCTTTTTGTCCAGAGGAGTATTATATAGGAGCATCACCATTAATGTTCAAGGAGGCCAAGTTGAGGACAACACATCATCCAAAGCACATATTCAAACTATTTTGGATCTTAAGGGGAGCACGTCACTTAATTTTTTGAAAGTATTGAAAATAAAATCCCTTTAATGTTTTGAGGCTTGAGACATCATATGAAATCGTAGGAGATTGTAATTTATTTAATGCCTAAAGGATTGTACATATTTCTAGCATCAACTCGTATCTATATTTTAAATGCTCATTTAATTGTAATAATCCTTAGTGGTAGAATGATTTGATTATAATGTGAAAGCACTAGCGTAGTCGAAAGGAAGGCTCGAGAAGCCCCTCCATGTATAAATATATGTAATCTATACCCAAATGACGTTGTTGAAGAGTTGTTGAAGAATATTGTAATGTGTTGTTGGAGTTTATTATTATATTGCTGAAGAAGAGAAGAAGTGGAGAGCTATAAGAACCTATGTAAATGTTTCTGAATGAATATAATAAAGGATAATTGCTTTTAGATCTCTACATATTATTGCTCGTGAGTAACTAGGTAATGTTGTTTTATTTGATTTCTGTGTTTTATATGCCTGTGTGTGCATTTCATGATTGAATGAATGAACTTGTGATGTTCTATAAGTTTCAATTTTTTGTCTTCTAAAACATTGGTGCAAGGATTGCATAGTGGCCACAGAAAGAGTGTGAAGGCATAGTCATTTTTAGACTCAGTAGCTCAGGAGAGATAACGTGAATTGTGCACAGTGAGTGCAATTGAAATAATCTCAAGGAAGATGAGCACAAGGAGTGCATGGGAGGATCTTCTAAAAATATTCAAGTTTCAAATTTCAGTGAAGCACAAGGTGTGCACCGGAAGTATGAATCACTTCGAGTGATAAAACACAAGAGGGATAGCGAACATAACCATTTTGAGAAAGAACCCTTTCATTTTCAAGGTCAAGTGGATGAGGTCCACTCAAAGAGGAGGAAATTTGCATGGGTTTTAACCCTGGAAGCCCTTTAGACTTCACGAATTTAGCGATTTCCATGTGTTGTGTACAAAGGAGAAAATTTTCTCGAAGTCTCAGGATTCGGAGTGAATATGGATCATCCATTTGTGAGGACACGTGTCCATAGATCTAGTGTTGTTCAGAAGTCCGATGATCCAAATATTTGTAAGTGTTGTAGTAAAAGTGTGCGGAACTCCCGAAGTTTTGAAGCCCATAATAGATCCTAGCCATTGGCGGAAAGAGCCACATGTCAACAAATCTGGGAATACGAAGATCTAGCACTCTAGAGGAAACTGAGTGTAATTTTTCTTGGGTTGAGAACTCCCGAAGGCCGGAGAAGATATTGATCATCCATTTATGAGGACAGGTGGACCGTTGATGACAACCCTTCGTGATTTCTCCAGTTTGACACTCCAGAGGATTTAAGGTGTTATGTTGTGAAATGATCCGAAGACCGAAGAATGAGGTAAAGATCAATCGTTGATCTGAGGTGAGCACTATTCGTCCAATCCATGAGTTCAAAGTTCGCAAGTTCGTGGGTAAAAATCTTGAAGCCCGGAGGACCGAAATATCTATGAACCATAGATTTCAGTGTATGTTAAGAGACATTGATCTCCAACATAGTTCGGTTGTTCATGAATTCAACATTCGAGAAGACTGTTGTGTATTGTAGTTGAAAATTCAGAAGCTCAGAGCTCCTTAGTGGTGTAGTCCCTACTGTTTAAGTGATTTAGCCCATGGGTTTGGCCCAAGGTCATGAGCATTTCTTCACTGACTGGATAAGATCCTCATGAACTTGAATTTGTGCGTAGGGAAAGGGAAGAAGTCCCTTGGCACATTTTTTTGAGGGTTCTGAGGGGACCCAAGAGATAATTCAACTCCCTACTATAAATGATCCTATATTGGGAGGTCGCATGAGCCCCAGGAGGTGGTGGGGGGTTTGCATCACTAGTGCAACTTGGGGAGAGTGTGAAAAGTGTGTGGGTGAATAATCATAATTAAATTAATTAAAAGGTTAATTATTTGTGCATGTGGACATGTGTCATTGGGGAATTTTCTATAAAACAAATGGAGAAGAAGGGAAATGGACTCACTTTTCTTAGTACTGTTATGCTGCCAAAATTTGTTTGACTGTGTTTTACTTGTGAGAGTTGGGATACCAAGCATGTGGAAAGAGTGGAATCTCTTCCTTGCGAGACAAGCTTGGAGCTATTTTTTTATGGTTTCTTGTGTGTGACCCCTTTGCGGGTCGTGGGGATAAGGGGGAAGAAGAGTACCCCTAGTGTTGGATGGGAGGTACCGGTGAAGTCCTTAGATTGGAAAGTGAAGGAAGGACATGTGTAAAATGTACATATTGAAGATCATCAACAACTACATCTTTCCTTAGTCATGGCATTTAATTGTTGGTTGTTTTTATTTTGTAAATCAATGATTAATTATTATAAGAATGTAAGGAATGAAGCTTGAATAATATGCACGTTGTCGAGTTCATATAAATAAGTGTTATAGACAATTGAATATGTAATACTCCAATGTTGTGGATTTTCCTTTTGTTATTATAAAATAATTTCAGTTATGATGTTGTATAAAAATAACTTAGTTGTCATTGAAATGGAATGTTATATATCCTTGATTCTTTTATCCTTGCACTGTGTTGGGACAGATAGTTAGAATTGATCTTTCTGGAAATTATAATATATGCATACAATCTTATGAACTCTTCTAAACCAATGCTACCGAATATAATATCCGACTCTAATTAAAGCACACAGTTGTGAAATGATGGAATGATTCTTCTGTTAATAAAATTTGATTTCCTTACATTATCAAGGTTTAGTATTGTGGTCAAGAAACAAAATTACTTCCTCCTCAGTCATAAAAGTTTAGAAGTGGATTGATTTTCCTTACAAGAATAAATTTCTCCCTGTTAATATTCCTTATGTGTGTTGTGTTGACAAAAAAATTGATTAAATTATAAATAAGTTCCTTTTACAGTTGCTATGACTTGGAGACTACTGGTTGCTTCATTGAAATCATATGGTTTATCTCAAAAGAAGATCGTTGGTGAGATAATTGGAGTTGATCTGCCTTGGTTGAAGTTTACTTATCTCCTCTATTCTCTATTCACAGTTGAGTGTTGACGAAAATACCATATTTTAAATTTTGTTCATTGTCATCAAAATTTTAGATCTCCGTAAGACGTCTATTTATCTCTACTTAGATCCAAAACTTTTGTCTTCCAGAGACTTCTGCAAAACAATTGATGATCCCTTATGGAAACTCGACAATGATTGATTTAGTTTGTGATTGAAAATTGCAGTACATATTCAATTTTGTAGAGACCCTTGAATCCTTAGAGTTTCAACTCAAGAAACTATGCAATATGTAAGACTTGGAATTATAAGCCTTGGTAGTACTTTTAACCTAGTGTTGATCTAAGATTTTGAAGCTAAATAGGAATTCGTTTCCAATTTAAGGAATCTAAATTTATCTCTCAGTCTTAGGAAATCTACCTCTGATGGTCAATGGCAAACCTGGATGGAGAGAAGAATCCTTGTGCAGGTATCTTCAAACTCTAAAGTAACGCCGAAATGATTGACCTTTTTGAAATTCTTAGATAAGCATAAAGGTACTCTTGTCTATTTTTTTTTGGGGTTCATAGTCAAACTATAAAATTGATGTCGAATCACCTCTTAGACTTGAAATTACTTTAATACTTAACAATTTTTCTTTCTCAAAAACAAAAGGGTGACGAACGATTCACCTCTGAATGGATTTCCATGAAATAGATTCACATGGCTCCTTCCGAAGTACGTGAGCTCTTAAGAATTTTTATGTTGCTGCTCTGTTGATAGCTTAGTCTACCACAATTGTGGTCATTAACAAAAATATCCTACCTCTCACTTGTATGACATCTCATGACAACTTAATTTTTAGGTGAAGCAAAACAATCAGATCCCAACCGAGGATTTCCTCTCATCAGATTCTTGTTGGATTGCCACATATGGCAAGGAGACACAATTTGATTTTTGTGGTCATTGAAACTCTGACGAAGAGTGCACACTTTATTCCAGTGCATACTACGTATCATGCACTAGATATAGGTAGAGTTTTTGTTAGCAAGATTGTGAGACTACATGGTTTACAAAGGAAGATCATATCCGAATGAGGATCGATGTTTACTTGACAATTTTGGACTAAATTCCAAGAGGTCTTGGGAACACAATATAATTTTATCACAACATATCACCCCAAGACAAATGGATAAATTGAAAGGACAAATCATATTTTAGAGGATATGTTGCGTATGTACGTGATGGATCAAAAAAAGTGCTGGGAAGACTTCTTTCCATTAATCGATTTTGTAGAAAACAATAGTTACCAAAGTATGATTATTATGGCATCGTTTGAGTTTCTTTATGGACGACCATGTTAGACGCCCCTGAGTTTGGACAGACTAGAGGATAGGATTTTGGTAGGACCATAAGTAATCCAAGAAATGGAAGAACATATGCAATAGATAAGATAAAGGATTAAACAAACACATGATTGACATAAAATTTATGTCAATGCGCATTGCATTGACCGCGATTATGAGGTTTGTGACAAAGTTTTCTTGTGGGTAAAACCACATAAAAGTTTGATCAAGTTTGGTAAGGGTGATAAAATATCTCCTAGGTTTGAGGGACCTTTTGAAGTTGTGGAAAAGAAAGGACCATGTGGCTTATGGACTAGCCTTGCTTGATTCTTTGAGGTGTATGCACAATGTTTTTCACGTATCTGTTTTACGACATTATGTTTCAAATCCATCACATGTTATTGAAATGATTTCTTTGCAGGTGTTAGACGAGGGTGCTCTCATGGTGGAGCCAATCCACATTCTATACCATCGTACTCGACAACTACGATGTCAAATAGTTGATTAGGTCAAGGTCCAGTGGGACAATTATAGTCCACACTCGGCTACATGGGAAGACACATATGAGATGCGTCAATAGTTTCCTTATTTGTTTGATAAACTAGATATGTAGATTTATTTCAGATACATTTATTTACTTACATTTATAGACTATACAAACTTTGGGATGAAATTTAAAACAAGAGGGGGTGTATGTAACATATCGTTCTACTGATCACACTTTTATTGACTTATTCTTTGAGGACACTTGCATGCAAGTGATACAGATATGTTACATTATGATTTTCGTCTTGATTATGAGTTATATATGATGATGTATTGTGATTTATTGTTACTTTCAGATGTATGTGTATTGGCATATATTATTGACGATTTCTCCTGAGTGTGAAGGACACATGACATGTTATGGATTTTGATGGCATCAATGGACTTCCTTGGACTCCAGATTGATTGAGGGAGTGGATTGTATTTTGTTTGAGTATTTCATTTACACACATGTGATATATGGTTGATTACAATATGAGTTATGTATATGGATTATTGACAATACTCTTGTTGACAAATTCAGGCTTGGCGATGCTTGTTAATCCAAATCACATAAGGAGTAAAGGAGTCATGCACAAAAACCAAACATTTGAGGGGGAGGTGTGCCAGTGTCCCTGTCACAGCCTAGTAGCACTCCTGTCGTGACCTACACCGTAGGTTAATGATTACCTAGTTAGAGAGGTCCACTATGTGGCGAGGGAAGACTGAGACAATCACTCACGAAGAATTCTAAGGGGCACACAATAAGGTGGAAACCTTATTCCTTAGAATCCCTTAGTCTCTCACAAGGTCGATCGAATGGAGTACTGACTCCAAGGGTCGAACAACTTCCAAACCAGTAAGGAGAGTGGAACCCTTGGAGAATGATGGTGCATCTTGAAGGGCATGCCGCGTAATTAAAATGTGAGTCAATAAATCTAGACGGCCTAGGAAATTAATAAAATGCTTAGACCTTGATAGGATAGAGTATTAATTAATCAATAAATTATAAACTTAGAAGCCTAACCAGAGTCTAAGCCTAAATATAGACTAAGTCTAAGTCCAAATTTAAATAAAGGACTAAATAAAATAAGAAATAAATTAAAAGGTTTGAGATAAAATCAAATTCTAGGAAAAGAGGGAATACAAATTTAAAGGATTGGAAAAATTTCACATGTGTGATTGAAAATAATAAAAGATAATTTTAAAATAGAGAGAAATAAAACATGAGAGAATAGGTGTATGTAAATGTGTTTAACTTGCACATAATAGATCTAGCTAAACAATACTACAAACATTCACAAAGAGAATTGGAGAAAGAAGAAGAAGGAGAGAAAGAATGAAAGAATTCTCATTAACCGTTGTGAAAAATGAATAGTTTACACATGATATACTCTATATAGCTCAATGAGTGCGCACTGGAGGTGAAAAAATGCGCCATAGTGGTGGTCTAGAGTGATATGGACACAAACCAATAGTTATGGGAGTGAAATGCCACCTAGTCTAGTGTTGGCCCTTGACTAAGTTTTGAAGAATACTTGGTCATACTTGACCATTTTTGGGACTGCGACAACTTGCCAAAGGTGGAGCGCAATGTGAAGTGGAAATTAGGGAAACTAGACCTATTTTTGGGTCCCTTTAGGGTTTTGGGTTGATGTAACGGGAAAGGGATGTCGGCCCATGGGTTTACCCACTCTTAGGCCCATTTTGTAATATATAAATAGATACTTAGGCAATGTAAGTAGAGGAGGGTAGTACATCTATGTGATATATAGCTAAAGGCTTAGTGCTAGTAACTGGATCTGTGTGATCGGATGTATATTGCAAGTGATTTGTGCATGATTGTAAGGAGATTGAAAAGCTAAGTGCAACTTTTTGTAGTTTAGGGTTGAAGTGCAAGGAAGAAGGATCTAGCGAGCTGCACAGATCTTCTGTCCTATGCGAAGTAAGGGTCATTGAAGCTCTGTGCTGTATCTGCTTGATGAAGATAATATAAAGAAGAAGACTTTGTGGACGTAGCCCCAGGGTGGGGGTGAACCACGGTAACTTTGTGTATTGTGCTTTGTGCTTTGACCTAATGTGTTTATCTCCTTCTTGGCTAAGTGCTTGATATGATTAAATAGATTTAGTTATGCTTTGTGCTTCTGAGATAGGAATGAATGTTAGATTTGATATATAATATGTTTAGTGTCTGATCTGGTGAACCCAATATATCTTGTTGTATCTAAGTGCTAAGTCTTCTCGAATCTAAGTATATACTGTGATGCTCTGTGCTATCTGCGAAGTGCTGTAAGGGTTGAATATTGATGGATAAACCATGCTAGATAATAGCTAAGTGCTATAATCACAGATCTGTGTCCCAACTAAGGTTGCAAACATCTGAGTCCTGCAACCACCCTTGCCTCTACCTTGGGTGATACTTCATCTGCTTTGTAGGTGTTTCCGAAAGAGCCGATAGTTAGGGTTTTGTTGGTGTGATCTTGAGCATTGAACCCTGGGTCTGCCCCTGTGCCAACAAATGGTTCCATTTTCGGGACCTGAAACTGTGATTGCTGGGAACTAAAGAAGAAAAATCTTTGTGCGAAATAAGCTCTGTGCATAGATCTGTTTCCCTAGTGCGTAGTATTCTACTTGACCGCGAAGCTTTGTGCCTAGAAAGAAAGGTCAGATATGAAGAAAAGAGGTCATATATGCAAGAAAAGAGGTTGATACTAAAGAAAAGAAGTGAGATCTGAACACTTTGTGCCCTAAAAAAGAAATTTCTACAGAAAAGAGGTAAGATCTGTAAGCTCTATCCTCTAGTAAAGGTAAGAAAAAGTTCAATTTTTAGATCTGAAAGCTTTGTGCTCCATGGAAGCAAATAAGTGAAAATTTTTACTTCTAACGTATGAATTTAGGTATGCTTGATTGTCTCAACTTAAAAACTAGAGCATTGTTAGATAAAAGAAAGTTTGATATGAATAGAAATAGTGAAAGATATGTTATACCTATGCATAGAAAGAGTTTTTGGACTAACCAATGGATGTAGGACCCTAGAAAGTAACTTTTGCAGGCTAGCCCTTATGATCCTAGCACGCAGTACAAAAAGAGTTGTGGATCATTGAAGAGAAAGAGAGGATTAACTCTTTGTTACAGTTGCAGAAAACCGAGACATCTAGCTAAGGAGTGCCCTGGTGGAAGAATGAGTTGTCTCTGTTGCAAGGCTTTGGACCATGAAGTATTGGATTGTCCTAGAATGATTGCCAGGCTTGAAAAAATGAATCTACATGAAGAAAACCTTAAGGAAGATCCACAAATAGAAAAAACCTAGAAAGAATCAGAGAAGATGTTACTACAGATGAAAGAAACCTTGAGTGATCACCGACATATCAAACTATCAGAGATCTTCAAAGAAAAAGAATGCATCGAAGTAAGAATAGAAGACTTCGACATTGACTGTGTTCTAGATGAGGAAACACAGGTGAATGTCATGACAGAAAGAACTTGGGAAGCTATAGGGAGACCTGCTATGACTCCATCCCTAAGTGGAATAGGGTTATTCAAAGGAAAAATGGTAAACCTATGTGGAAGGCTCACTCGGCTATCTATGAATGTCAATGGAATTTTGACAGAGGAAGATTTTGAAATCATTAAATTTATTGGGGACCACGCCCCATTTTCAGCTTTGTTAGGTAGGATCTGGATTGAAAAAGACCAGATTCAGAGAACAGAAGAAAAGGACGCTCTAGAAAAAAAGAAGCAAGAACTCATGGAATTTATGTCTAGAAGTATCTCCTACTTGATGAAAGAAAAAGAGGACAGACCTAATCCATTGAACACTAGGGACTTGGGTATCGAAGTTATAAGAGAATTAGAGGAACCACAGAAGACCAAAATACCTAATCCATATGATGAAGGAGTATTACCTTTGGATCTGAAGAAAGAACCTAAGCAACACGAAGTGACTATGTCAAGAGAAGATAAGAATCAGAATGGAAAAAGAACCACTACGACAAAACTCATGGGAAAGAAAGCTAGAAAGTTAAGTAAGAAGAAGGTGAATATGGAAAAACTACAGAAGAGCCCAGATGGAAATTCACAAAAAGAGAAATTGCAGAGATTTGCTGAGATATCCGAACAACGACATGGGTCACTTCGCCATGGAGAAGCGATATAGCCGTTGGAAGCCAATATGTCTGTTCGACTGCTGCTCCGAATGGGTCAAATTTTTTTTATGAGTTACCACTAGACCATTGGACAACACACAAATGGATAGCACAGAGTTAATGAAGGCCCCATGTTCATTGCAAGAAGACCGTTGCTGAGATTTCCTATTTAGCTCGTCGCGCCATGCCCGAAGAACACTTTTTACAATTAAGAAGTTGAAGCTCGCAAAATTAGCAAGTGTCTACAGTGATCGTCACATCGTTGTTATTTATCCCAGCAAAGTGCTTAAGACCAGTGTGACCCCGATTATTTTCCTTGAGCGTCTATGTCCGACAAGCTCAGCGTAGCTAAAGAATATGTAAGAGAGGTACTCACTAGCCTCAGAACCGAATGAGTCATGTCAGAAAGAGGGTTGTCTACGGGTTTACAGGCATCATCGATGAGAGGAACACAAGCCTCCCTGTCGACTGCTCGAGCAAGAACATCTTGAGCTGGCACAGAAAGAAGAACTAAGCATAAAGACGACATAAGCAATGCAAAGTTAGTACTGTCCATCCTACCAGCTTACATACCCCCTCTGAGCGGTGCAATTAACTAGGACAACGTCCCTCAAGACTTTGAATACACCCTAGTCACTACTTATCTACCAAAAGGAGTACACACCTACCGCATAGATCAAGTCAAGGTTGCGACATTGAAGTTTTGCGACTTGAGCCTGGGAGATCGTAAAGATTACAACATGCTTGCCCTGTACAAGTACTTAACCAGAACCAAGGGAAATAATTCCAAGATCGTCCCTCAGCAATGGACGATGAACCTCGACTAGTCTACATTGCTCAGCGTCATGAAAATATTGCACTTCGGCGGACACCAAGAGGTGAATGCTTGTGTAAAACTACTTCTATCAAGTTACCATGGAGGATACCTATGGGTAAACTGTCGCATAACTGTTGACCCGATGTTGATCAATAGGATCATCGGGCTTAGTATGCAGGGCCTTGATCCCCAAAATTACTACCTTGGAAAGACCGTGGACCACGCTCTTTCACAAAAGATTAAAGAAGCTTATGGAAATGTTGAGAAGGGCACATGAGGCTACAAGGTAGCCTCTATCAAGAGTGGCGCAGTGCGCCTTGCATGCCAACTGATAACAGGGAAATTGGTATGTAAAAATAGACCAACTCAAGTATCAGGCTTCATAGTTGATCTCGTAGGAAAATGCATAGAGGGACTACAGATGAACTGGGCGAAGTACCTGGTCAATTAGCTAGAGATTGATTGCAGAGAAACCCAGGATCAGGGGCATGAATTCCATTTTAGCTAGCTGCTAATACTAATCGCTTTTATTGCATGGGAACTATCGGAAGGTGAAACCTTCCCAGACCTCGACCCTTTTGAGCCCTTAGCCATGAAGTTCATTACTTTATGGTGCTCGAACGATATGAAAAAACAATTGCAATCAAATGTTGTTTTTCATACATACTATAACCAACTGAAATCATCCATAGGGGGTGAACCTCGCATAACCTCGAACACTTTACAAAGGTACCGACCTCTGATAAATTTCAGTGTGGATCGCCAGTTTATATACCTAACTCCACATGTTGATGAACACCAGGAACAACTTCAGTCCTATTATAAGCTGATAGAAGAAGACCTGGAAGAAATCACCAAGGAATGGTCGGCGGACCAATGCGCCATAGTGGTGGTCTAGAGTGATATGGACACAGACCATCAGTTATGGGAGTGAAATGTCGCCTAGTCTAGTGTTGGCCCTTGACCAAGTTTTGAAGAATACTTGGTCATACTTGACCATTTTTGGGACTGTGACAACTTGCCAAAGGTGGAGCGCAACGCGAAGCAAAAATTAGGGAAACTAGACCTATTTTTGGGTCCCTTTAGGGTTTTGGGTTGATGTAACAAGAAAGGGATGTCGGCCCATGGGTTTACCCACACTTAGGCCCATTTTGTAATCTATAAATAGATACTTAGGCAATGTAAGTAGAGGAGGGTAGTACATCTATGTGATGTATAGCTAAAGGCTTAGTGATAGTAATTGGATCTGTGTGATCTAATGTATATTGCAAGTGCTCTGTGCATGATTGTAAGGAGATTGAAAAGCTAAGTGCAAGTTGTTGTAGTTTTGGGATGAAGTGCAAGGAAGAAGGATCTAGCGAGCTGCGCAGATCTTTTGTCCTATGTGAAGTAAGGGTCATTGAAGCTCTGTGCTATAACTTCTTGAAGGAGATAATATAAAGAAGAAGACTTTGTGGATGTAGCCCCAGGGTGGGGGTGAACCATGGTAACTTTGTGTATTGTGCTCTGTGCTTTGACCTAATGTATTTATCTCCTTCTTGGCTAAGTGCTTGATGTGATTAAATAGATTTAGTTATGCTTTACGCTTCTGAGATAGGAATAAATGTTAGATCTGATATATAAGTTGCTTAGTGTTTGATCTGGTGAACCCAATCTATCTTGCTGTATCTAAGTGTTAAGTCTTCTTGAATATAAGTATATACTGCGATGCTCTGTGCTATCTGCGAAGTGCTGTAAGGGTTGAATATTGATGGATAAACCATGCTAGATAATTGCTAAGTGCTATAATCATAGATCTGTGTCCCAGCTAAGGTTGCAGACATCCGAGTCCTGCAACCACCCTTGCCTCTACCTCGGGTAAGACTTCATCTTCTTCGTAGGTGTTGCCGAAAGGGTCAATAGTTAGGGTTTTTTTGGTGCACTCTTGAGCATTGAACCCTGGGTCTGCCCCTGTGCCAACATCTAGTTTCTCAGGCAATTACGGGAGTGAATTGCCACCTAGTTGAGTTAACTAGTCAACTAGTTTTCAGTTAACTGACTGAACAGAGAGTAGTGAGGAGTTAACTCAGGTAATCAAGGCTAATTTGCTAGTCTGGTGATGATACCAAGGCAAGGTCGAATTAGCATCGTGATGATCCCAATGCTGCATGGTGACAAAACCAATGCAACATCTAAACTCAACTCAACTAGTCAAACTTAAGTGTTAACTGAAAGAGAATATTCTCCAGGTGGAATATTCTCCCCTAAAATATAGGAGACTAGATAATGACTAATTATGACTAATAAACAAGGAAAAAACTTAGGAAAAACAAATCCTAGGTGTGTGTGAAGTAACTCCAACACCCCCCTGAACATCACTATGGTGAAAATAAAGAATGGGTCCCAACAATGAGGCCATGTTAGGTACCCAAATACAAAAGATACACTGAAAAATAAAGTGAGGGAAGAGGGAAAACCTGATGGGAAACCCCCCCTCAAGGTACAATGTATGTAAAAAGAAGAACTATAGTTGCTAGGCAACTGTGTGCTTCACTCCAAGATGAGTTCGCAGAGAATGGAACTTCTGCTTAGTGAAGGTCTTGGTGAAGAAGTCTTCCATCTGTTCTGCTAAAAGACAAAACTGCAAGTCGATGATCCCATCATGTACTAAGTCCCAGATGTAGTGCATGTGTATCTCGATGTGCTTCGTCCACTGCCTCTAAACTGGATCTCTACAGAAATTCAAAGTGCTTTGGTTGTCACACCATATGACGATCAACCGATGAAACTAAATGCCCAGCTCAGTGAGAAAATGTTGTAGCCAAATAGCCTGAATGGTTATGTTAACTACCCCTCTGTACTCTGCCTTGACTGAAGATAGAGCAATGGCAGATTGATTCTTGCTCGACCAACAGATAGGCCTGGAACCAATACTGAGTGAGTAACCAAATGTGGACTTGCGATCAATGCTATCGCTAGCCTAGTCGAAATCAGTAAACCCAATGATATCTAATGTAGAGTCTTCTACATAATGAATCCCAAAAGTGATGGTGCCCTGAACGTATCGAAGGATACACTTTGCAGCTTTCCAATGTAGCTCATGCAACTCCTGCATGAACCTAGAAACTGCACCAACTGCATATGAGAGCTATGTTCTGGAGTGTGTGAGATACAACAAGCTCCCCACTAGTTGTTTTTATAGTGTGTTGTCAACCAGTGGAGTCTCCCTGCTATCCTCAAGTTTGACTCCTGATAGGAAAGGAGTCGGAGAAGACTTGCAGTCTGTCATGTGAAATATCTCAAGGATATCTCATGCATACTTGGCCTGAGATAGTTTGATTCCCAATGTATCCTGATTGATCTCAAGTCCAAGGAAGAATTGTAGTGGACCCATATCCATCATAAAAAACCTGTCATGTAGAATCCTCTTGACTGCAGCAATCACTGAAGTCGAGCACCTAGTGATCAACAAATCATCGACATATAGAACTAAAAGTAGAAGTGAATAAACCATCCTGAGCATGTAGACATTCGGGTCTGATTTACAATGTAAAGTTCTTTGGAAATAGGTAGGAATCCATCTTGGCATACCATGCCCTCAAAGCCTGCTTGAGGCCATAAAGTGACTTCTTCAGTCGACAGACCAAAGATGAGTTCTGCATAAATCCTTGGGGCTACTCCATGTAGATCTCCTCAGAGAGATCAACGTGAAGAAATGCATTCTTCATGTCCATTTGATGGAATTCCCATCCTTTGGCTGCCGCAATGGAAAGTGCCAATCATATGGAGTCCATATTTGCTACTGGAGTGAAGGTCTCATCATAGTCAATACCATGAACTTGTTGAAAGCCTTTGGCGACAAGCCTAACTTTGTGTCTATTGATATGTCCATCCACTGCACTCTTGGTCCTGTAGACCCATCTGCATCTGACAAGTTTCCTTCCAGAAGAAAGGGGAAGCAGATCCCAAGTCTGGTTCTCAAGGATGGAGTTGTACTCCTCCTGCATGGCAGATTCCCAAAAGGGATTTCCAGTAGCCTCGCCATAAGACTGTGGATCTGAAGACTGAACCAAAAAAATATGCTTGAAAGGCAATGGTTTAGTGACAGTGAGTGAAATAGGAGGCTCCTCAAAATTAGATCGAGTCCTCCTAGTATCGGCTAGATCACCAACGAGACCCCCTACATCTTGAAGAGTAGTTTGTGCCCACTTGGGCCTCTGCTCTGTCTCTGCAACTGCATCTTGATGCTATGACTCTGCATCTGATTGTACTGACTTTGAATTTGAATAATATGAGTCCTCTGAATCAGAACTCTCATATGAAAAAGAGTCGACATGTGCATGCTCATCATCTCGGGCAGGTGGAAGAGTGAAGGTGTCTGCATGTGGTTGTTGAGGTGCATGCCAGACACTTTCCTCGAATTGGACACTGCGCTCAATGATGATCCAATCCGAGGAAAGATCAATAAGCCAATATCCCTTCACATTTTGTTGGAGTATCCAACAAAAATTCACTCAGTGATCTGTGGATCAACTACCTTCCTCTTTTCAGAGGGAATCCTGGCCCATGCAGGTGAACCGAAAATGCGAAAGTGGGTCACTTCCGGTTTGAGGTTGCTCCAAGCCTCGTAGGGGGTCTTATCCTTGACATATCTATGGGGAGATCTCTTTTGGATGTATGTTGCATAGTTAAGTGCTTCGGCCCATAGTCTCTATGGTAGTGACTTTGCATGCAACATGCAAGATGCCATCTCCTTTAGAGATCAGGTTTTCCGCTCAACAACTCCATTTTGCTGCGAAGTATAGAAAACTGTGTGCTGCAATTGAATCCCTACCTCATGGAAAAGATTATGGATCTCATGATTTACATACTCTCCTCCGTTATCAGTTCAGAGGACTTTGATCTTCTTTCCGGACTGTGTCTCAACCAAGGCTTTGAAATCTTTGAGGTGTTGAAAGACCTTAGATTTTTTCTTGAGAAAGTAGATCCATGTAAAACGTGAGAAATCATCAACAAAAATGAGAACAAAACTCACTTTGTTGATGGATGGATCCAGTAAAGGACACATAAGGTCACTGTGGATCAAATCTAAAGGTGCGGAAGCTCGTTGAGACTTTCCTTTGTCGAATTTCTCTTGAGGGTGTTTTCCGAGAACACATTCCTCACACACTCCCTTGGAGAAATGGATGTCTGGTAGACCATCAACCAATTTGTTCTTGCTAAGCTGTTGCATGTATCTGAAATTCAAATGTCCAAACCTTTCATGCCATATCCTACTACTTTCATTAGCATGAGTAAGTAGTAAAGAAGAATCAGGTTCAATGGATTAAGAAAATGTATACAATCTAGACTAATGATTTACCTCACCGGTAGCAACCTTGGAGTTGGTTTGCATGTCGTAGATGTCCGCAAAATTTGGTGTGAATATGAATTTATTTCTGGTGCCTGAATTCGTCATCTGATACATGGAGATAAGGTTGACAAAAAGTTTGGGAACGTGCAACACATTGTCGAAGCTTCCGTTGGTGAGTTCAATCCTTCATTTGTCGATGACTTCGACATAAGAGTTGTCCCCCATCAGAATAGGAGGACCTTTGCATGCATCCAAAGAAGAATATATTACTTTTTAGGAAACCATGTGATGTGATGCTCTTGAATCAACGATCCAAGCATTAGGAGAGGAGTTGATGGCAATCAAGGCATGGCTAGAATTGCCTTTCTTGGAATTCAGATCTTTTAGCTTCTTCTTCTTGGCACCCTCAGGGATGCGATCTCCAAGGTTGTTTTTCTAAAGTATTTGAGACATCAGAGCTATTTGTTTTTGCATGCATGCGGATTCTAAATGGAATCCTTTGTGACAGTATGTGCATTTCTCTCATTTTCTTCCCTTTTCTCCTTTGGATCCGGAGGCATCGGTGAAAGGTTTTGTGTACCCTTCCTTCTTTGGATGTGCATGAGCTTTTCGTTTATCTTTATATTTAGATTTTTGATATTTGTGTCTGCCATCATGCACAATGAGTGCATGCACCCTTGGTCCTTTGATTGTTCCCATGTTGATGAGTTTGGTTTGCTCTTGTGTCAAGGATTCGATAAATTCCTCAAGAGAAGGCATATTGACGTAGACGCCGCCTCTACCTCGGTAGAATCTCTGTGCTGACCTCCTGGTCTTAAGGATCATTCTAATTTCACCTTCGAGCCGAAGTGGCTCTTTCAATTCCTTACTGGAATCTCTGTTAAAAACCCGATCCACAGGTCCTTCCTTTACCCCTGTCACGGCTTCTGCACATGCCTGATCTCTCCCCGACAGAAATTTCAGGTTTTGAGACTTTCTTCTCCTTGTTCATGAAGGCTTTAAACCCCTCATAGCTCCTGTCAGATCCAACGACTGACAAGTATTTGGATCAAGATCCGACAGTCCAAATCTGTCCTCCTTGTGTGCTCCTCCCGCTGCTCCCTGGACGTGAAACTCTCAACGGTCCAGATCCTTTTGGCAAATCCGACGGCAGCTGTTGCTCCTCCCGAGCTTCCGATGCTTGGAAGATTTCTCCAAGACTAAAGGCCTCGACCTTTTCCTTTCCTCTGTGAGCTCCATAATTTTGAGTCCTCACCTGCACGTATGAAAATGTTGTCCCTCCTGAGCTTTGGGAACTCTGAACTCTTCAAGGAGTTCTACGGCTTCTGCACTCCTTGCAGAGTCTTCACACACTAAAGTGCTATCTCTTCTGAGCTTGTCCAAACACTCAAATCTCTAAGGAAATAAATCCTTCTTCCTTTCTCCTGCAGATGGAGAATATGATGCCCTCCTGGCACTCCCTTGCTCAAGCAACCTCTTGTTGAGTCTTTCAGGGTATTCAACAACCCTGCGAAGATCCCTCAGTGGATTCTTCCTCCAAAATACAAAACTCATCAGAGTTCTCTCATTGTGCCTGTCTGCACACTGTCTCAATGCCCTCCTGACAGATTTTACAAAACTCACAACAGAGTTCTTCTGTGCACTCCTTGCACTAGCTCAATGCCCACCTGGTAGAGCTTCACAAAACTCCTCAGAGCTTCTGCCTTCTTTTGAATTCACAACAGAGTTCTTCTATGCTCTCCTTGCACTGGCTCAATGCCCACCTGGTAGAGCTTCACAGATCTCCTCAGAGATTTTGTCTACAACTGTGTTTTCTCATACACAACCTTGCCTCCAAGGTATTCAACAACCTTGAGGTCTTCCTATGAATTGTTGATTTCAAATTTTGTGCCCACCTGGCATGCCTCTGTCTGACTCCATAGAGTTCATAAATGCACCCTCTGTGCACAGCTATTAGAACCCGTAGCGTTCTGTCACAACCTCCTGGTGTGAAGCCTCAAAGACCTCTCAAGATTGAAGCCAAAACAACTCCTGCAAATGCATAAACTTAACATACATTCACAACATATAAATAACACTCACAGACATTCATTTAACACAGAAATATGCAGGAAAAACTATTGTTCATATTAAAATGGCAAATGCCTATTTATACAAGGTGTTCCTGAGAACGACCTATAACGAGGTCTCGGCTCCTTCTCTTATGCTCTCTACTCACAGACTCTAACTCTTACCAACTCTCTCTCCCTCTCAACTCCTATCAAAATGAGATCGAAATTGATCTTTTACATGAGGGGGCTCTTCGAGCTCTTCCCTCCAATCTACCTACCCTATTCAATTACATTGAATGGGCTGTCTAGTCCAAAAATCGGATCTAGATCTCAGCCTTACAAGAATTAAGGCCTACCTACTCTAATGCCTGCACAAAGGCACGACTCCATGGCTCAACAACCTAGAACATTAATTACATTCAAATTCAAAATTGAAGATGAGGGCTGCACCTCTCTTCAGCCTTGAATGCACATGCTAACATGGTTGGCTGGCTGGATGACGTGGAGAGATGCTCCTGCATCACATATTCCAGGTGGCTCCAGAGGTGAATCTGATAGTATGGAATGTGGATACGAATACAGAGAATTCATGACCAAGCTTGGAGAGAATGGTGAGAACCATTTGTTTCTCCTTTGTTGATTTATCAACCCCGCAAGCTTTGAGTTGCGATAGTAAATCCTTGATTTTTGTAAAGAAATATTGGATATTGTCGAAGCTTTTTGGATCCAATGTGACCAGCTCCCCCTCCAGCATGTGTCCCCTCATCTCATCTTATTTTCCAAAGGTTTTCCAGGCTTCATTGGGAGTCTTATAGGAAGATATGTGAAAAAGGAGATCGGGAGAAATAAGACTGCAAATTATTCCGAGTGCCTCATCCATGCGATTTAAGTACTTGGATTTTTCTATGGCTGATGTCAGTTTCGTAGCTCTATTCAAGGTTAACCTCTACAACCATCTATTTTGGAGATGTATGGATATTTTCTTCTTCCATGCAAAATAGTTGTAAGGTGTAAGAATGAATTCTTTTTGGAAATTCATCTTTCCGCTGTCTTCAATCTTTTGTACTTGCAAACAATTTTGGTGTAGATTTTTCTTAGTAGTCCATAGGCTTTGATACCATGTAAATGTGTTGAAATTGCATAGAATATATCTATATAAACAATAATACACATATTTTCAGAGAGAATTGGAGAAACAAGAAGGAGAGAAAGAATGAAAGAATTCTCATTAACCGTTGTGAAAAATGAATAGTTTACACATGATATACTCTGTATAGCTCAATGAATGCACACTGGAGGTGAACCAATGTGCCATAGTGGTGGTCTAGAGTGATCTGGAAACACACCTACAATTACAGGAGTGAACTGCCACCTAGTCTAGTCTCTCAAGCAGTTACGAGAGTGAACTGCAACCTAGTTGAGTTAACTAGTCAACTAGTCTTCAGTTAACTCACTGAAAAAAGAGTAGTGAGGAGTTAACTCAGGGAATCAAGGCTAATGCGCCAGTCTGGTGATGATACCAAGGCAAGGTCTAATTAGGATGGTGATGATCCCAATGTTGCATGGTGACAAAACCAATGCAACATCTAAACTCAACTCAACTAGTCAAACTGAAGTGTCAACTGAAAGAGAATATTCTCTAGGTGGAATATTC
>JZKD02S1001159.1:178844-197490 GCA_000966675.3 Picea glauca
AGGGTTTATGTAATGGGTATGGGATGTTGGTCCATGGGTTTACCCATGCCTTGGTCCCTTTTGTAATGTATAAATAGAAAGCTAGGCGATGTAAGTAGGAGAGACGTGGTGCTAAGTGCTATATTGTGTTGAGTGCAAGTGATGTAAGTAGTTGGATCTATGTGATTGAGTTAGCTTTGTGCATACTATGTACATGAGAACTTGTAGAGCTAAGTCCAAGTGATTGTAAAGAGGCTTTGTGTTGTAACCTAGCTTAGGGAAGGAGGGTTTGCCGAGGTGCGCGTAGATCTCCTGTCCTATGCGAAGTGGGTTCTTGTGGCTCTGTGCTTGTAGATTATTGACAAAAGACAATAAAGAAGAGAAGAGTTGGTGGATGTAACCCCACATTGGGGTGAACCACGTATATCCTGTGTTGTGGTTGCTTTGTGCATTATAGATGTTGTGTTATTGATGTGATTCATGCTTAGTGAAGTGATATATGTTAGATGCACCTGATATAATAGTATCTTAGTGCTTAGTAATGAGAATGAATGCTAGATATGATATACTTTTATATGCTAAGTGCTTTGATTTATTAGATCTTGTGAATACTGTTTTGTTCTGTAATTAAGGTTTTCCCCTGCAAAGTGAATATTAATGAATGTTAACTACTAAGTGATATGTTAAGTGTTGTAATCACAGATCTGTGTCCCATCTAGGTTGTAGACACTTGAGTCCTGCAACCACCCCTGCCTCTACCTCGGGTGAGACTTCACATGCTTCGTAGGTGTTACCGAAAGGGTCGATAATTAGGGTTTTGTTGGTGCACTATTGAAGCGTTGAACCATGGGTCTGCCGTTGTGCCAACAAATGGTTCCGTTGCTGGTAACTAAAACTACGATTGCTGGGAACTGAAGAAAATAAATTTTTGTGCGTAGATTTGTTGCTTTAGTGTGCAGTATTCTACTTGACTGCGAAGTTTTGTGCTAAGAAAGGAATCAGATCTGAAGAAAAGAGGTAAGATCTTAAAGCTTTGTGCTCTGAGAAAGGTAATATAAGTGAAAATTTTTGTTTCAAAAGAATGGATCTAGGTATGTCTAATAGATTTTTTCCTAGTCTGAAAACTAGGGCATAGATAGAAGAAAGAAGATTGGATATGAGTAGATCTGATAAGAATAGTGAAAGATATGTTATTCCTATGATAGAAAGAATGTTTGGACTAACAAATGGATGCAGAATCCTAGAAAGTTTTTTTTGCAGGTTAGTTACTGTGATCCCAGCACGCACAATAGGAAAGGTTGGGGGTCATTTAAAAGAAAGAGAGGATTAACCCTTTGTTATAGTTGCAGAAGACCGAGACATATTGCTAAGGAAATCCCTAGTAGAGGTCCTAGTTGTCTTTGCTATAAATCTATGGACCATGAAGTTTTGGATTTCCTTAGAATGATTGCTAAAGTTGAAAAGAGGAATATGAGACAAGAAAACCATGAGACAGGCCAAGAAACTAGGGCTATGATAGAACCCCATAAATAATCAGAGACTGTATTACTACAATGAAAGAAACCATGAATGATCACATAGATATCAACTTATCAGAGATCTTAAACGAGGAGTGCATAGAAACACGAATAGGAGACTTCGACATAGACTATGTTCTGGATGAGGAAACACAGGTGAATATCATGACAGAAAGAACGTGGGAAATTTTGGGAAAACCTGCTATGGTTCCTTCATTGGGAGGAATAAGATTGTTTAAAGGGAAGATGATAACCCTGTGTGGAAGACTTACCTAGATATCTATGAGTGCTCATGGAACTTCGACAGAAGAAGAATTTGAGATCGTTAAGTTTGTTCAGAACAACGTCCCATTTGCTATTTTTCTAGGAAAAACTTGGGTTGAGAAAGATCAGACACAAAGGAAACAAGAAGAGGAAGCTCTAGAACAAAAAAAACAAGAACTAAGAGGTTTCATGGCTAGGAGAATAGCGCACTTACTGGAAGAACAAGAGGACAAGTCAAAGCTACCGAGGACCAGAGATCTGGACGTTGAAGTTGAATGAACACATGAAGACTTGAAACACCTGTCTGTACAAGAGAGTAGAGAACCTACCCCAGAAAGAGAAGAAGAATTACCCTTGAACCCTATGAAAGACCCTCTATAGTGCGAAGTTACTATGCCAAAAGGAGATAAGAACAATAATGAAAAGAGGAAACCAGTGACTCAGATTACAAGAAAGAAAGCCAGAAAGCTTAGGAAGAAGAAAGAAAAGTTAAAGAAATTACAGAAAGTTCTAGGGATGAATTCGTAGAAGGAAGGTTTGTAGAACTGGAACTTCGTCGGGATATCAGAACAACGTAGATTGGCACTTCACCACAATGAATCAATATGACCCTTGGAGGCATCTCGACCATTAGAATGACGCTGCAAAATGGCTAGAAACACAATTATTAACAGAACGTTCACCATTGGACCATTGGGACCGTGCCATAATGGATGGAATTGCATTGATTGAGGTGTTCCTGCCCATTGGAGGATTCAATTATGACATTGTCTATTTATCCCGTCGATCATTTCACCGAGAACACTTTTTCCAATTGTGATTATCCGAGCCCATGAAGAACTAGTTTCTTTTGCGCAGTGCCTATTAAAAGCTCGCCACCCGTTCTGTTACCGTGGTTATTTGTTCACTGACCTAAGATATCTGATATCAAGCATGCATGTCAGGTGACCTTATCGTAGTAGAAAATTCCATTGAAGAAATCATAATAGACCTCATGGCTGAGAAGGTGATGTCTGCATGCGTACAGGCCTCATCGACGAGAGGATTGCAAGCATCCCCATCGACTGCTCATGGATTTGGACCATATCGAGTTGTGATAAAGAAATGAACCAAGCGTCATGATGAATTGGCAAATGCGAAGCTCATCCCATCTATCCTTCTCGACTATATCCTGCCTCTGGCTGGCATGATGAGCCATGATAGTGTCCTGAGGGACTTCGACTACACCTTTATTACTGCATACCTCCCGAAGGGGATACGCGCAATAGGACCACAATTAGAACAAATCATGACGTTGAGGATCATTGAATTCAACTTGTGAGATCGCAAGAGCTACAACATGCTCACCCCACACAAGTATTTGACTAAGAAAAAGGGGAAGAATTCAAATATCATCCTCCAATCATGGACTATGGACATCGCAAGTTCCACTATCCTGAATGTGATGACGATACCACACTTTGGAAGGAATCAGGAGGTTAACGCATGCGTTAAACTCCTTTTGTCTTTCTTCCATGGCAGTTATTTGTGGCTGGACAGATGCATCACCATAGATCTAGCATTGATCCATCGGATCATCGAATTAAGCATGCAAGGACCAAACCCACAAGAATTTTATCCAGGGAAGGCTGCAGATCATGCCTTGGTGTAGAAAATTAAAGATACCTATGGCGATGTGGAAAAGGGGAAGCAAGTCTACAAGGTAGACTCCATTCAGAATGGTGCAGTGCGCTTAGCCTACCAGTTGATCACTGGTAATCTAGTAAGGAAGAACAAACCCATGTAGGTCACAGGGTTCGTTGTTGACCTCACAGGAAAATGCATTGAAAGACTACAGATGAACTGGGAGAGTTACCTCGTCAACTAGTTATAACAAGACTTCTGTGAAGCTTAGGATTAGGGCTATGAGTTTGATTTTAGTTGGCTACTGATCCTCATCACCTTCATTTCCTAGGAGATGACAGAAGGAGCGACCTTCCCTGATATTGAGCCATCTGAACCCCTAGCTGCGAAGTTCACCATGCTCTGGTATTTGAGTGACATGGTGAAACAATGGTAGTCAAACACGGTGTTCCACACCTACTACCTGCAGTTGAAGAGGGCTATTGAGTCTTTCCATCGTATGAAGCTAAACACCCTGCATAGGTTCAGACCATTTGTGAAGTTCTGCACAGATAGACATTTTATTTATATCACTGTGCTCAGAGATGAACATAAAGAAGAGCTCCAATCTTATTATAAACTCATTGAGGAGGAAATGGAAGAAATAACTAAGGAGTGGCCTATAGAACTCCTTATAGCAGTCGATTAGGAATAACTGTCTAACCCAAACCTCATTGGAAGTCCTGTGGTTATTCATGAAGAATATGATGCACCCAGAAGTAGCAGAAGGAAGAAAAAGGAAGAGGTACAGGAGCTGAAAAACACCTCAGAAGAGACTGCTTCAGATTCACTTGGAGAGGGAGGTGATGATGAAGTAGACAAAAAGGAGGACAAAGGAGAAGAAGACAAGCAGAAACAAGGTGAAGTAACATCGCCTACGGATCCTCTTGATGAAGCTGAGACCTCCAAGAAAATAAAGGTTTCCCCCATGAAGAATTCCAAATCTAGTAAACCACAGATGTCGTTTGTGCTCATGATCATTCCTACTGTCTCAAATACCTTAGAATATATCTTACAACATAGTGAAGACAAACAAGAGACCATGTATGATAGAATTGCAATGGAGATGAAATGGGTAAAACAAGCCCTCTACTTCATCCATGCAGTGTCTCCTACACCCCCATCATCAGAAGGAACAAAGTTAGGAGATGAGCCTGCCCAAACATGCCAAATAGGAGATGCAATCGAAGCTTGCCTTTGTCGTGTTCAGGAAGAAAAAGAACAAGCCACAGAGGCCTTAAATAAATCAAAAGAGGAATCCATAGAGCAATGCTAGGTTGCACAATAGGAAAAATATGACATCCAAGCCAGGTTTGCAGAGGATAGAGCGTAGATCCAGAAGGAGAAGGAACAACTGCTCGTAGAGTAGATTCGAGTTAAAGAAGCATTCACTAGTGCAATTCGCTCTGTGATGGGATTAGAATAGATGGAAGAAGACCTAGTGGAAAGCCAAGTAGGGAATCTTGCTGAATCCATTCAGCAACTCCAATAGAGGGTAGAAGAATTGGAGTTACAAGAAGTGCCAAGAACTCCATAGGAAGTGTGAGACCAGAGAGAAGAAACTACCCAAAGCACAGTCTAAGGAATCAAGGCATTGGCCTTAGAATGAAAACAACTTAGCAGTCGAAGTGCATAGACTTACGAGCGCCTTGCAGATAACCTTGAACTAAGGACATTGGGGTCACAACTTTAGGAGGCCAAGAGGCAAGAAACAACAGTGCAAGCACAATTGAAGACACTATCAATGGTCTATAGGATGAAATGATCCTAGGAACAATGCATAGTCCAACAACAAGTCCATGCCATACAAAATAAGGTCATGGAAGTGAATCAGTGACTCAAGCCAGTGCATGATGAAACTTGAATACTTTTTGAGGAGATTGAAGGATGAGGTGTAGAACTGGAACAAGTGGTCACCATAGTGGAACAATGCTTGGAAGGACCTATTATGAAGAAGGTTATTCAAGAGTTCACTGAGGAGGAGGCTCTGGTAAAGAAACAGGTCAAGGCAGCTCGAGACAAGCTCAAGGCATTTGAGGCAGAATTACCTAGATCAGAGTGACTCGGGATGAATCACAGGTGAGTGTTGGGGGCTTGTTGGCCCTTGACCAAGTTTTGGAGAACATTGGTCACGTTTGACTAGTTTTGGGACGTCGACAGGATGGTCAAAGGTGGAGCGCAAGGAAAAGCAGAGATCACGAGATCTCACCACCTTTTTAGGGATTTTTGGGTTTAGGGTTTATGTAAGGGGTATGGGATATAGGCCCATAGGTTTACCCATGCCTTGGCCCATTTTGTAATGTATAAATAGAAAGCTAGGTGATGTAAGTAGGAGAGACATGGTGCTAAGTGCTATATTGTACTGAGTGCAAGTGATGTAAGTAGTTGGATATATCTGATTGAGTTAGCTTTGTGCATACTTTGTACATGAGAACTTGCAGATCTAAGTGAAAGTGACTGTAAAGAGGCTTTATGATGTAACCTAGCTTGGGGAAGGAGGGTCTGGCGAGGTGTGCACATATCTCCTGTCCTATGAGGAGTGGGTTCTTGTGGCTATGTGCTTGTAGAAGATTGACAAAAGACAATAAAGAAGAGAAGGGTTGGTGGACGTAACCCCACACTGGGGTGAACCACGTATATCCTGTGTTGTGGTTTCTTTGTGCATTATAGTTGTTATTTTATTGATGTGATTCATGCTTAGTGTAGTGATATATGTTAGATGCACCCGATATAATAGTAGCTTAGTGCTTAGTAATGAGAATGAATGCTAGATCTGATCTACTTCTATATGCTAAGTGCTTGGATGTATTAGATCTTGTGAATATTGTGTTGTTCTGTAATTAGGGTTTTCGCCTGCGAAGTGAATATTAATGAATGTTAACTGCTAAGTTCTCTGTTAAGTGTTGTGATCACAAATTTGTGTCCCAACTAGGTTGTATACACTTGAGTTCTGCAACCACCCCTGCCTCTACCTTGGGTGAGACTTCATCTGCTTCGCAGGTGTTGCTGAAAGGTTCAGTAGTTAGGGTTTTGTTGGTGCATTGTTGAAGTGTTGAACCCTGGGTCTGCCCTTGTGCCAACAGGGCAAGAGAGAAAGGATTAAGGTGAATTTTTCCGATAAAATTTGTACATATGATCACCTTACTCATTTATGCCCCAAACTTGTGGAATCTGCGAGGCTCTTATCTATACCACCCGTCGCGCTGACAAATCCTTTTCCACATAACCAACATATGGCCTTGAGCTCCTCAAATACTAGAAATGTGGTGAGTGGGAGTCAAAACCCACAAGAACAAGATGGTGGCCATTTATGCATCAATATGGTCAAATCTAAGGTTAATGTAGCCACCCAATCTAGCTATTATAGTTCTGCACAAACTATACATGGTCTAGAGTCTCCTCCTCCTCCGGAGACACCCTTATAGATAAAAACAATGGAGCCACCACCTTGTATTTCAAAAGGAGTACTCAAGCACTCTACCCACAATCCTAATGCTAGAGCCACCCATAATTACTATATTGTTGAGGACTTGGGTCAAAACCCTTGTGCAATGTTAGGCGTGGAGGTACTGCAGACATGTCCTTCATAGAGGAATGCCTTGGTATATGCGTTAGGAGCTCTAGATCCCAGTGGCTTGAAAGTTATCAAGTTTGATGTCACATATGTGAAGCCTTTCTTTCCTTACCATGTGGAATTCCAAATCCACGTGGATTACTTGAAGTATAACATCAAGAATACTGTTGTTGATGAAGGCACTGCAACATGTGTGATTTCCCTGGTCTATTGGAAATCCGTCGTCTCTCCGACTCTCTCTCAGTCTCCAACCTCGTTGACTGCTTTTGACAGTTGTTCCTTCCACCCTCACGGTATTCTTCTTGCCTTTCTAGTCCAGTTAGGTGGGAATATAGTAGAGGTGGATGTCGAGGAGGTTGATGTGCCCCTCAATTATAAATTGTTACTAGGATGCAATTGGACTTATGCTATGGATGTCGTTGTATCATCCATTTTATGTACTCTTTGTTTTCCTCACTATGGGAAGACCGTGATGATCGAACAGTTGTCGTTTGATTATACTATCCCTAGTGCATTTGTTGGACCGTCAATCCCCGTGGTCGAAAATTCTCAGCCGAAAACTAAGAATATAGATGTTGGAATTTATTCATCCCTTATGGGTACCTTCAACTTCATGGCACCGGTTCACCATATTTACGCCATGTCTAGTTGGCCCTTTTCGTCAGAGAGGTCCGTTCCTTTCCACAATTCCTATTTTAACGATCCTTGGAACCTACCTTCCTCGACTGCATCTTGTGAAGGTCAGTCACATGCTGGAGTGGCCATGCCACAATCGAAAACAAATATAGCATATCAA
Source organism: Picea glauca (assembly GCA_000966675.3). NCBI lineage: Eukaryota > Viridiplantae > Streptophyta > Pinopsida > Pinales > Pinaceae > Picea > Picea glauca. Next base: position 186,637 of record JZKD02S1001159.1, read on the forward strand.
GTTGTTCTTGATTCTTCCGTCGATCCCGATCCTACTACCTTGCAGACGGACGAGGAGAATCATGTTCTTAAGATCATGTGGGACACTTCGTCATCTTGTTCACATGAATACCTCGATGAGACTTTTCCCTCGGATGAAGCTATCATCGAGGCCATGAATGGTTGTAACAAACCTTTGGATGATATGCATCATCACTCTTATTTTCTCTCAGATCTTACAAGAATCAAACAAGATGACTTTAGATCTACTCTGAGTGAGATAGTTGGTCATGCTGTAGTTCCACTTGATACGCATGACATTTATGCCGAAGGAAATATGGAAAGTATCTCGCCTACCACCACGATCAATATCTGTCGTACCCCAGGAAAGATTGAAAGTGTACGCATCGGTGCAGATTGCTCGCCAGAAGAAATCCTGATCTACACCGAAATCTTTAAGAAATTCTGAGATGTATTCGCTTGGTCATATGAATAGATGCCAGTAATTGACCCTAGAATTTTTGAACATGAGATTAAAACTTACCCAAATTCTAAGCCTGTTTGACAAGGTCTTTGAGCTATCAATCGCCGGAAGGCCCCTTCTATTAAGGCAGAGGTAGAGAAACTGCTTAATGTTGGCTTTATCTACCCGGTTCCCTTGACTGAAAGGGTATCCAACCCCGTTCCTATAAATAAGAAGCAAGGAAACATCTGTGTATGCATGGATTTTCGTTACCTGAAGAAATCCTGTCCTAAGAACAACTTCCCGACACCTTTCATCGATCAGATCCTCGATGAGTGTGCGGGAAGAAATTTTTTTTCTTTCATGGAAGGATTTTTAGGGTATAACCAAACTCAAATTAAAACTGAGGATCAACATAAGATAAAATTTATTTTTCCTTGGCGTACTTTCACATATCGGAATATGCCTTTCAGCCTTAAAAACACCGGAGCAATGTCCAAACGTGCTATGACCTTCTTATTCCACGATCTTAACCATATAGTCAAATCTTATCTTGACGATCTTGCTGGTCACTCTCGTAAGAGAGTGGATCATCCTAAGCACCTTCGACTAGTTTTTGAAATATTTCATCATTATCGCATCCGGTTGAACCCTCATAAATGCATATTTTGCATTAGTCTTGATGTATTCTAGGATTTTTGGTCTCTGAGACTAGGATCATGGTAGATCTGTTAAAGGTTGAGGCAATACTTTGATTGCCTCCCTGCACACTATTCGACAACTTCAAGGTTTACATGAGAAAGATAACATTTTACGCTAGTTTATAGTAAACTATGCCAATATTACTAAGGGTTTCATGCGTCTTTTGAAGAATGACACCCCTTTTATCTGGGATGAGCGATCCCAGGAATCCTTCGATGCTTTCAAGAAATCCTTGGTATCGACGCCTCTAATGAATTCTCCTGACTATAGTAGAGATTACTTGCTTTATGTCACCACATCCGAAGAGACGATTGGTATGGTATTGGTTCAGGAGGATGATGAGCTCCATGAGCATGTCATTTACTATCTTAATCGAAACTTAGTCGGTCCTGAGCTCAATTATTCTCACATTGAAAAGATATCTTTGGATGTTGTACACACAGTCCAATGATTATGCCATTATATATTGCTTTGCAAAACTACTATGGTTGCTGATGTCAATCCATTTCAATACGTCCTTACCAGGCGTATCATAGGGGGAAAATACAATAAATGGATTGTCATTTTACAAGAATTTGATCTCGATTTCTCTTCTGCGAAATCCAAGAAATCACTAGTCTTTGCAGAGTTAATATCTAAATTCCCACAATTGGACGAGGATGTTATTCATGTTGATTCTTTTGCATATGAACACATTTTCCTTGTCTCTTCGTCTGACCCCTAGTATGGAGACATTGTTCTCTATCTTCAAACTTTGAAGTTCCCTCAACATCTCTCGCGAGATGACTGACGATGTATATGATATCAAACTAAGAATTACCTTATCATCAGTGACACTCTATATCGTCGAGGAATAGACAATATATTGCATCGTTGTTTAACTCATGAAGAAGCTGAGTTAGTTCTAAACGATTTCCATAGTGGGGCTTGTGGTGGTCATCTATTTGGGCTTGCAAAAACCCAAAAAGTTTGCGAGCCGATTATTTTTGGCCGTCTATATTTAAAGATTGCATTGAAGAAGTTAAGAAGTGTCACCCCTGCCAGGTGTTCACTCGAAAAATGCACTCACATCCACGCCCTCTCCATCCAGTCATTACCATCGGTCCCTTCACCAAGTAGGGGGTGGAATTTGTGGATTCCAACCCAACTTCGGATGGGGGGCATCAACACATTATCGTGGTCGTATACTACTTTACTAAGTGGGTCGAGGTGATGCCTATAGTTAAATCCGATAGGAATACTTCCACCTTCTTCGTATTCAATAAAATTATCACCAGATTCGGAATCCCGAGTGAGATTGTCATTGATCATGGTAGTCACTTTTAGAATTAAATAATGGAAGAGGTAGCATCCAAACTAGGGTTTAAGTATGGTCATTCTTCCCCTTACTACCCCCAAGAAAATGGACAGGTAGAGGCTGTAAACAAGTCTTTCAAGACCATTTTGCAGAAAAATGTCAGCCAGCGAAAATCTGACTTGCATATCATGCCATATCCCGCACTTTGGGCATACTGAACCTTGGTCAAGACTTCCACCAGATTTTCTCCTTTCCAGTTAGTACATAGTGTGGAGTCAATCTTACCTATTGAATGCGAAATCCCTTCTCTTAGATTGGCAGTTCCGCTCCTACCTGACACTTTCGATCTTGAACGATGCCTCATGCACCTAGAGATCCTTGACGAGTAGCGTCGAGATGCCTCTACGATTATCGAAGTGAATAAAAGACGTGTCAAGGTCCAATACGATAAGCCTGTCTGTCCTCAATTGTACGCTGAGGGTGACTTTGTCCTTTTATATGATTAGGCCAAAGAACCACTGGGGGCAGGAAATTTCAAACCCATGTGGCACGGTCCCTATATCGTGCGACATGTCTTGGAAAAAGGAGCCTATGAATTAGAATATTATGAAGGGAACATGTCGGTTGAGCCCAGGAATGGGCTCTACTTGAAAAGATATTACGTTGAGCCCCAAGATTGGGCATAACTCTTTATATACTAATGTAATTTAGTGTATATATATTTTCCCTTTATTTTTGTCTTCAACTTGCTTATCAATTTTTCCCTTGGTTGGAAGATGTCAACAGAGTCTTCGGTTTAATTAGGGTTTAAAAACAGAGCCAGTCTTCATACACGGAACTTGGCTTCTGCCGCTTGAGTTGTTTACTCACCTGAGGGTCTAATGGTGTCTTCAGGTGGCGTATGCCTAGGGCCATCCATGAATAATGTGGCTGAATATAACTTCATTATAGAACTATTGCGTGATGCCATTTCTCATGGTATTCGTTCTTTGGAGGTTCGCCTGGATTCCCTGTTAGTAGTATGTCAGTTGAATGACAGTTACCATGTGTGTGACCCTATGTTACTCTGGCGATTCCTACGGGTACGCATTTTAGAACGACAATTTGATTTTATTACTTATCATAACATACCTAGGAGTTCTAATTATGTATCCGATGCATATGCTAATTTCGTTTTAGATTGGAATTTTTCACATAACTAAAGAAAAGAAAACATTTTCATAAATGTACACATTGTAACATAAGTAAAGCCAAAGAACCATGTTTTTATATATATTTCAAAAAAATATGATGTTATAGTACAAAATTGGGGCTAACACCCTCAATAAACATATACAACCGATGATACAGAAGTCATGACATCTACGCCTGTGGCGCCAGATGAGTGTCATGATAGAAAAATATGGAGTTTATGAGACATCAAAAGAGTCACACCCAAGCTTTGGGCACGCTTACCACCTTTTGCTGCATAGCCTCAGATCCTCCACTTGAACCATTAGATTCTTTTGTGTCAAACGAGACATGTTTCCCTGCATGTTTTGAAGGACTCTCTCTTCTTATCCTCCCGCAGCCTCATCTCCCCGGTGCCTCCGACGATGTCGTGGAAGTCCTTCCAGCCGTCGTGGACCTACGTCTACGTCACATACATGTCTAATTAGTACTTAAAAATCATCTAAAAATATTTTTTTTTCCTATAAAAAAAAAAAATAAAATGAAATATTTAAAAAACTTTGACATAACTATGTCCCCGTAGGCGGTCCCTGGTGGTAATGGAATGTCAAGGTCCCCTCTGAAGTCGATCCTTGTGTAGGGGTAGTCATCCAGAGAAATGACCTATTGTCTCCACCAGTAGAAGAAATCATCATTGTAGGGTGTGGGCACCCTACCTCCCCCTTGCCGTCTCATCACCTCGGTCCACTGTGCCATGACTGGATCGTAAGGTCCTCATGGAACAATCTCCATTCTAGGTCCCAAACCTGGAACTCGCTCGAAGAAAAATATACACAAGATGGAAGAAAACCCAAAGTTCCACTTACCACCCTGTTTGCATTTTGTTAACTGGCTCTTCATGTTATCCAGTAGTGAGGTGCACCAGTCGTACACCGTGGGTCTCAAGCACTCTACAAAGTAGAACATAAGTGACCTCAATTCCTAGTGCAATGAGGCCGATCTTATGATCCATGTCAAAATGAGGAAAACAATATTGAGGCTTAGATTGTTTATCGCTAGGATGGGGAGCTGACTCCCGACCTTCTCGGTCCCTGCAATGCAATGAACGTCTATGTATTATTCTATCTTCGTACTGCTCTCATCTCCTCGATATTTGAGGTTGACCAATTCATCCCGACGTGACAAACCCGTCAAGAAATAAATATCCCCGACTTCAATCCTTAATGGTTTCCCATCAAGGTTGAAGATCTCACTGTCTAGATCCTAGTAATCCACAAGAAACTATAGCAATATCACTTAGGCCCTCATCCCTTTGAGAGCCCAAAACTTATACAACCCGCATCTTTTCAATTCCATTTGGGCACTCGAATATCTTTCCACAACAACATCTACCTCCTCATGTTCCCTTTCCCTCCACTCTAGCACCATCTTGCAAGAGAAAAATCATTTTTTGAGTTAGCATTCACTAAAAAACATTGTTTACGGACATATACGCGGGTTGCAACATTCACAGCTGCATATAGGTCTGAGTATACACTGATTATATTTTATACAACTGCATATAATAACGCGTATACGCGACTCTATGAATGGTATCCCACGTACACCTAAACTTATAATTTGTTCTCTAAATAACTTAAAAAATTGAAACTTAAATGAAAAATGTAATCCACTAAATATAAATAGGAGGGGAAGAGGAATTCCCTAGTCCAGATGGTCACTGATTCCATCACTCGTAGCTCCCACAATCACCAATTGAAGATCGGAGGTAATTTGGTCCAAAATCCACTATTTGGGTAAAAAAGTAAAATGGTATAGTAAATTTTGTTTTTTTACTATTTATAGAAATTTTTTACCACTTTTCATAGTTTCGGATAATATTTTCACGTAATGGACTAATACAACAGTGGATTGAGTTGGTTTTTGTAGTTTTGTCTAGGGATTCTTGCGGTTTTCAACATTATGTCGACTGTTCATAACTTCGGATACATATTTTCGCTACTGAGCATATAGGATAGGTATCCATTCCATCATGCATATTTGCATCGTCCTACAACTGTCACTCATATGCCTTAAGTACAAACCCATTTTTTAGTGACACATAATTCTCTATCTGCTACTAGAAGTGTCGTTATCAAATGGTAGAGACTTATCAAACATGGGTACCCTAGTTAGATCCTCTGCATCATTCGATGCCCATGCAGAGATTTTTTCCGTAGGACTGGGAGTCCCTTATAGCTAATACATGAATTAATGCTGAACCTCATTTCTCACTCTTAAACATGCTTACCTATACCTAGAGGACTCCCAAGCGAGTTTGATTTAAGCTCTTTTCCGACTCGTTTTCAAAAAGCGAAAAGATTGCCAAGTGAACTTGTCTCTTTCACACTCATAAATTGGATTCTAAAAGACTTCTATTTGGTACAAGTTTATCCCTTTTTCAAACCAAGTAGACTAAGATTATGAAAAAGGACATTTTTTAGTGTTAAATTGTGATCGCAGCTCATGCCCTTGCTTGCAGTATTAAGCCTATTTTCGGTTCTCGCTTTGCACTATAAACCATTTTCCTTAGTAGAGCCTTGTCCTTATACTTCACAACTTGACACACTATACCCAGGAGGGAACATTCCTCCAAGTGTCCATCTCCCGCATACACCTTCTTTCATTGAGAATAGGTATGTTCCACTTCTAGAACTAGCTTTCCTAACTCACGACACTCGTTTCCTCCTCTGTATCATAACATTCATTTGACTATGAAAAAACAAAAAAATACAGACGGGAAGGGAGTATTATCTTACATTGGCAGCATTTGTGTCACCTTTGAACACAACACAAATTTTTTTGAGTCCACTTGTCATCATAATTTTGGGTTTAGCATGACCTTAGGAAGTTGAGATCATTACAGAGAGTTTACTCCCCTGACTGATTACTCTTCCAGTCTTTATGGAGAGTTTTATTGATGCCTCCCACATCTCATGGTTTCATCATTGAGTCTATGTTTCCAGAGTCTTCCATATGTCTCATGCTCTTGTTCAAAGGATTTCTATCAACCCATGTCGACCATTCCTCAGAACTCTTGATTTTGCATGTCATCCATACCCTTAGTTTGTCTCAGAATCACATGAAGCTATAGTCCTATTGTGCACCCTGGTCCTACTTTCCTCATTGGTAGGTAACCTTGAACCCAACAATTGACATTTCATCATTGGTCATTGAATGGGTGGTTTCCCTTCTGTTCAAAGGAAAGACATCTATTCACACATTGATATTCATGCATTTTCTTGGATGCCATTAGCCTTATTGGTGGTTTCCTCACCTTTGTTAGAAGTTTTCCTCATTGGCTGCTATTCAGAAGGTCTTTTTTGTGTACCGCTTGCACCTGGAAAACACAAAATATTCACAAGGTGGTTCATTCGTGAACATGTTCTTCATCCAATTTCCTCCAAATGATCAAGCCCCTGCTTTGTACCTCGTGATGAATGATGATAGATGCCTTAATGCTCTCCTTTCAGTAGGTTTCCTTCCATTGACTTCATCTCATCTATTCTGGAGATGAGACCTAGAGTCCTATGAGTACCTAGAGGCTTGTAGTCATTAGTGGCAGGTTCTTTCACCATTGACAATTGGGAATACATCAATGTCTTCTGATCAATGGATTCTTCAAGTGTTCGACTCCGACTCCTTTATTCACACTTGTAAGAATGTACTCAGTGCCTTGATACCTACTTTCATCATCGGTAGGTTTTCTCACGTTTGTTAACGATATACCTCAATTACTGGTAATCAAATGAAGTCTCATCGTGTTTGACCTCAACTCCTTTATTCACACGATGTAGACTTGCACCTTTGGTGGATTGTGTAGAAGACTTGAAGACATCAGTTTGTAGTCACAACTTTCCTGAGCTGTTGCTACCTTTTCATTGGACCAATACCTGTGCGACTTCAGTGATCATGGAAGATCAAATTGTACTCCATTGTATATAGATATTTTCAGATTGATTTTGAGATTGGTTTTACTAGGCTTTGTTCATGACTATGAAAACCTTTGGCAGGTAACCACATTTGTATTTTCCTATTCATGGCCATGGGCAATTGTTTGGTATATTTTCACATGGATATGCAGTGTAATTCAAATTGGCATCCATGTATGCAAAGTCGATACAGATTGTAATGAGAAACTAGTTCTTCTAGCTGGGTCCCCATTACTCCACTTCTAGGTCTTATAATGTATTTCGACCATTGCATATACTCCTCTGATCTCACACATTAGGGGGCATATGTTATGAAAATATTTTCCTCACCCTATGAAATCTTGCATAGAAGGCCTTTTTCCATTTCCCTATGCAGACTTGAAGTACCTTTTTGAAAATCCTAGAGCTAACAACATAATGTTTCCACATATACGTGCCCTACCTATATTACAACATGCATATACGCAAGTTGCACCACTACAACCCATGTACATCTAGAAATGTTCCCAAAATTTAAAAATGGTGTCAGGTTTCCATGTCACATCACGAGATCAATGATCCTTGGCCTTTCATATACTGGAAATGTTCTGACCCAGCCCTTCAGTTCCACTTGAAGGCTATAAATGGGCCAAATCCGAGCTATGGAAAAGAGGAGAAATAATTCAACTTTGAGAGAAAAGTTACTCTGGAGAAATTATTCACTTCACATTGAGTCTGCATCCCTTTGTCCTTTAAGTTTGAACACATTGTTCAACCCCCAATCTCTTCCCTTATTGATTGAGAACTTCATTGTCTCTCTTATATGAGCTTGCCTTTGGTGGAGGATTGAAGTGGTGGAGGCCTAGCTGGAAGGAACTTAGTTTCTCGGTTCTGAACCATGTCAACATAGAAGTTTGTAACTCTTTCACTTCTGCTGATTATATCTTAATAGAAATACTCTTTTCTCGTCCAATTAATATCTCACAAATATTTGAATTATTATTCCATGGGAGTATTTGTTATGAATGTTGATGGATTATGCTATCAAATGTGCTAACATTATATATTATCACCATATGCTTGCGTTGCTTGGTTGTTGAGGACTAGTTGCAGGTATATTTCTTTGGGTCAAGTGCTCAAAGGTGGACTTCATCGAATGTTTGGATGAGGTAGGCCTCTTATCTTGTCTTGTTAGCATATTTGTATATATAACATACTTGAGATTAAAGTTGATTTCTACAGTCATTTTCGTCTGTTGTGTTTCACCCCTAGCCATAGAGATATTTTCCTCGTAACATATTTGGTGACCATACTGGGGATATAATATTATTTTTCGGGTTTGGAGTGTTTTTATCCTTAGATTTCTCTCGTTCATATTGAGTTTATTGTCGTATGTTTGCTTGACAACCTCCATTCACTCTGAGACTGATTTTTTCAGCCTTCTCCTTAACCTAGCTATGTTTTGACAAATATACGTGGGTTTTTGCTTGATAGTCACATACATACATGTGCTTTAGTTATGCAAGCTGCGTAATATGTGCTTTTCCCTTGAACAATCACGTACATCAACCTTTGTTGCTTGATTGCTGTGTTTGGTGGTTGCTGGGTAGGTTTTGAGGATTGCTGAGTCTTATTGGGTCTCTGTGGTGACTGTTAAGTGTCTGTGGAATGACAAGAAACCTATATTTGGTTGAATTTTTGGGTGGTGCCTTTCTCATTATCTTTTCATTTTGATTTTCCTTGTACCTTGGGCTGGGTGTTTTGCTCCTTGATATCCTACTTGGGTTATCACCGTCTATACACAATAGAGTCTTTATATCAAGCTGTTGTTCAGTCCTTGCATTTTCGTTCTCTTATATTGAAAATACAAAAATATTAGGCATTTTACATTGATTGGAATTTTGATCTCTTGAGTCTTTTGTGATTTATCTTAGTGCATGTAATGAAAGATTGCATTTGATTTAGAATTGCATAATTGAATTGAAAATTGCATTTTTGAAAAGCATATCATTTATTGGAAATTAAAGTTAGTACTTTGCATTGTAATCATATTCATTTATTTTACTTGCTGAGTCATAACATCACTAGATTCACGACCGCACCTTTTGAGTAAGCAAGGCCGTTAAAATTTATGCTATAATTTAAAATTGATTAGTAACGATTTTATTTTCTAGGTTGCATAAACTAGCTTAGGATTTAGAACCTTGGACTAGGATTTTGTAAGTAAACTTCTCCAAGGCTATTAAATCAACATATGTGTCTGACTAAGGGAGTGAAGAAATCCATTGTATAATCGGTAATATCAGGAGGCTCCGCTTACACCGGAGTTAAGAACGAGGTCACGTGAGGTTGGTTGAAGGGATATCCCCTGATACTTTCTTAGTGTCAGATATATTTGTGGGGATCTATTCATATATGGGGATATTGCTAGTGCCCTTACCTCCGTGAGAGGTAGTGATTTCAAGGTTTCAGGATTTTATACCCTTCCCATAAGGTGGACCTAACTTACGACTGTTTTCCTGTGCATCAATTATACCGTTGTTGCTTATTTTCTTGAATTAGGTACCACATAGGTTACTTGTAGGGGTTATTCTGCAGGTACCCTGGGTCAGATAAGGTTCAAACAATAGACAACCTTTAGGGAGGATTACCTCTTCAGGGGGATCTGTATGAGTGATTGTTAAGACAATGAGGGCCCATATAACTGATTCTATTTCCTCCAATTTTTAGCAGTAGATTCTCAGGCCCCTCTTGGGCGAGGCATACCTACTTTAGAGAGGGAGGTCCCTTTCAACCACTTTATCATGTTTGTGTGCATATTGGTCGTTTGATTATTTTTGGTGTGCTCTTTGATTACTAGTTGGCGTTAGGATTTGTTTTTTATATCTTGAATCTTGAGTCATCGTGGAGAGAGACCAACTTCCCCGCAGGTCTCACCACTTGTTACAATTACCACTGCATTTTGAGTCTTTTCCTTCTAAAAGGCATAGATTTATTAAACATGGTACACACACCTCCACTTATCAAACTTGTGATTCTACAGGGATGAGTACTGAACCGAGTCATCAAGATACTAGGAGCCCTTCGACTCCCACACCTATTATAGTTAATGGTACCCCTTTGACTCCTTGAACCACAATGGTTGTAGTACTGGGGGCACCTATCATCACCGCTGCCCGTCCTATAGTGAACACTCAACCTATTTCCACAAACCCGTTTGGGTCACTTGGTCATTCAATGGGCTATAATGTTCAGTCCATCCCTATGGCCTCTAGTCCCTTTTCCTATGGTATG
>JZKD02S1001159.1:205483-221444 GCA_000966675.3 Picea glauca
AGTAATAAGGTTAGTGTTCCATTAATTTAAATTAATTAAAAACAAATTAAAAAAATATGAATTAAACAAAACATATAAAAAATAACATAAAACAATTAAAAAATAAAAACAATAATAAAAAATATAATATAACAAAACAAAACATAATAAAACAAACACGTAAACAAAAATAAAAAATATTAAAAAAAAAAAGTAAAAAACATAAAAAAAACTAAAAAACATACTATCCTAAGTTCTACCCACCCCCCAACTCCACGCATACATCACATCAAAAAGAAATCAACGGATAAGGAAAATTTCGGACCCCCCCTCGCCATCCGAAGTTTAACGAGAGGGGGGGGGGTCCGGAATGGTTGTATTATAAAACCACCCCTTGGACACTTGTCAGATCCACATGCCAATGGACCCTCCCCCCCCCTAAAACCTTTTACCACCTCAGGGGGGGTCCGGAATACCACCCTTCCTAAACAAAAACCGCTTTTGCAGTTTTTTGACTAGTTTTCTTCCGAAGCCGATTCTGGGAAAATGAAAATGAATTTTTAAAAAATGAGAGAGGTTTTTCTCCGTAACGGGATGAATAAAAAAAACCTCTCTCAAGTTTTCACAGGTGCCACAAGCATGGAGAATCGAATCCATCTTTAAGGCCCATTTTTTCAGTTTTTCATTTTTCTGTTGCAGTCCTGATTTTGTGGGAGGTGTTTCGGTGAGCTGGAGGCGAATTTGGGGAAACCGAAGGATTTTTTTGTCCAAAACATGACCATATACAATAACCTCCTTCAGTGTTTTCCCAAGTGTCATAATTAAAGAGAAGTAGATGTCTGAGTGGACCTATTTTTCGCAGAAATTTGGCCCGTCTTTCATGGCGGACAGTTCCAGATTTTTGGGGATTTGTGGCTATTTTTGGACAAGGAGGTTAAATATGACTTACACAACTTGTTGGGGGAATATCTCCTATTTATTCAGATGATTTTGATGTAAAAGGGTTGATTCTTGCACCCAGAAGGCTATTCTCTGTAATATTTTGTCGGATCAACCATAAATAAATGGACTTTTGCACAGGATTCTTGCGTGTTAACGTCGGTGAAGTTTCCTCTCTTTGTTGAATGTGATCCTTCTCAGTTATCATTATGTTATTCCCTTTCTAAATTTTAAGGGGAGATTTAGCGCATAATTTATCCACTATACTCTGTGTCGAGCTTTTAAAAATCTAAATGTTTTTCCTCTGATACTACAATGAAGAAATTCTTGAATGCTTTTTTGCTGTAGTTGATTATCTCGTCTATTCCCTTTCTACATCATTTTATTTCTAAAGGATCCAACGTCTTCATTACCTTGCCCTGTGGAAATACATTATAGACCTGTGTTTAATTTCAAACTTGTCACAGACCCCATAGCCCAATGGTCTTCTTTTGTTGTCTCAACCAGAAAACTCCAAGAACATATCCTATTCTGCATAGCTAGCCTAAGATCAAATCTCTAACAAAGATAAATTTGACAGAGAGATCCCTCTCTGAGTCTTGGAGGGCTAGATCCTTGACTCAAAGAAGTTTTGATGTTGCCTCTGTGACTGCCTCCATAGCCTTGGGAAAATTACAGAGTGCTAACACAAGGTTTATAGGAGAAAGATAACTTTTTACGCCAGTTTATAGTAAACTATGCCAATATTACTAGGGGTTTCATGCATCTTATGAAGAAGGACACCTAGGAATCCTTTGATTCTTTGAAGAAAGACTTGGTATAGACACCTCTACTGAAGTCTCCTCAATACAGTAGATATTACTTGCTTTATGTCGCCACGTCCGAAGAGGTGATTGGTATGTTATTGGTTCAGGAGGATGATGAGCTCCACAAGCACATCATTTACTATTTTAGTTGAAAATTAGTCGGTCCTGAGCTCAATTATTCTCACGTTGAAAAGCTAGCTTTGGATGTCGTTCACGCAATCCAACGATTATGCCATTATATATTTCTTTGAAAAACTATTGTTCTTGCCAATGTCAATCCATTTCAATACGTCCTTACTAGGCGTATCATAGGGGGAAAATACAATAAATGGATTGTCATTTTACAAGAATTCGATCTCAATTTTGCTTCTGCGAAATCCAAGAAATCACTAGTCTTTGCAAAGTTAATATCTGACTTCCCACGATTGGATGAGGATGTTATTCATGTTTATTCTTTTGTAGATGAACACATTTTCCTTGTCTAGTCATATGACCCCTGGTATGGAGAAATTGTTCTCTATCTTCAAACTTTGAAGTTCCCTCAACATCTCTTGCGAGATGAATGACGACGTATACCAAGCTAAGAATTACCTTATCGTCGACAACACTCTGTATCGTCAAGGAATAGACAATATATTGCATATTTTTTTAACTCATGAAGAAGCCGAGTTAGTTCTAAACGATTTCCACAGTGGGGTTTGTGGTGGTCATCTATCCGGGCTTGCGACAACCCAAAATGTTTTACGCGCTAGTTATTTTTGGTCGTCTATCTTTAAAGATTGTGTTGAAGCAGTTAAGAAGTGTCACCCATGCCAGGAGTTCACTCAAAAAATGCGCTCACATCCAACCCCTCTCCATCCAGTCATTACCGTTGGTCCCTTCACCAAGTGGGGGGTGGACTTTGTGGATGCAACCCAACTTCGGCTGGGGGGAATCAACACATTATTGTGGCCATATAATACTTTATTAAGTGGGATGAGGCCATGCCTATAGTTAAATATTACAGGAAGACTGTCACCTTCTTCATATTCAATCAAATTATCACCAGATTCAGAATCCCAAGTGAGATTGTCACTGATCATGAAAGTCACTTTTAGAATGAAATGATGGAAGAGATAGCATCCAAACTGGGGTTTAAGCATGGCCATTGTTCCCCTTACTACCCCCAGAAAAATGGACATGTAGAGGCCGTAAACAAGTCTCTCAAGACCATTTTGCAGAAAACTATCAACTAGAGCAAATCTGACTGGCATATCATGCTATATCTTGCACTTTGGGAATACTGAACCTCAGTCAAGACTGCCACTGTATTTTCTCCTTTCCAGTTAGTACACGGTGTGGAGTCGATCTTACTTATTGAATGCAAAATCCCTTCTCTTAGATTGACATTTGTTCTCCTACTCGACACTTCTGATCTCGAACGAGGCCTTGTGCACCTAGAGAGCCTTGATGAGAAGTGTCAAGATGCCTCTACGACTATCGAAGCAAATAAAAAATGTGTCAAGGTCCAATATGATAAGTCTGTCTGTCCTCGATTGTACTCTGAGGGTGACTTGTTCCTTTTATATGATCAAGCCAAAGAACCACTGGGGGTAGGCAAGTTCAAACCCATGTGGCATGGTCCCTATATCGTGCTATGTGTCTCGGAAAAAGGAGCCTATGAATTAGAATATTATGAAGGGAACATGTTGGTTGAGCCCAGGAATAGGATCTACTTGAAAATATATTATGCTTGAGTCCCAAGCTTGGGTGTAACTCTTTGTATACTAATGTAATTTAGTGTATATATCTTTTCCCTTTATTTTTGTCTTCAACTTGCTTATCGATTTTTCCCTTGGTTGACATATGTCAACGGAGTCTTCGGTCTACTTAGTATTCATAGATGGAGCCAATCTTTATACACGGGACTTGGCTTCCTCTGCTTGGGTTTTTTACTCACTCGAGGGTCTACTGGTGTCTTCAGGTGGCATATTCCTAGGGCCATCCATGAATAATGTGTCCAAATATAGCACCATTATAGAACTGTTGCGGGATGCCATTTCACATTGTATTCATTCTTTAGAGCTTCGCCTGGATTCCCAGTTAGTAGTATGTCAGTTGAACGACAATTACCATGTGCGTAACCCTACGTTACTTCGACGATTCCTATGGGTACGCCTTTTAGAACGACAATTTGATTTTATTACTTATCATCACATACCTAGGATTTCTAAGTCCGTATTCGATGCATATGCTAATTTCATTTTAGATTGGAATTTGTCACATAACTAAAGAAAAAAAAAACATTCTCATCAATGTACACATTGTAGCATAAGTAAATCCGAAGAATCATGTGTTTATATATATATATTTATATATATATTTATATATATATTTATATTTATATATATCTTGTAACATATATGATGGGAACTATGAGAATAGAAGATGAGTTTGAAAGATAGGTGGTGGACACATGATTCTCTCACTCGTGGGACACGAAGGTCTTCGAGGAAAAATATTGTTGGATGGAAAATACTTTTCTTTCCACTGCACTGGAAGGGTAAGAAATTCAACAAAACATAAGTTAGAGACATGCTTTTGAGGCTAGAGGTCAAATTCACTATGTTATGTCGATTGGGGTTCGGGCTAAGCTTCAAGGTTACTGCATCAGATCAAAAAGCTGGAGAAGGAACATTGGAAGTCAGAGACTTCTCATACTCATCTGCCACTAGAACCAATCCAATCATCATTGAGGACAATGGAAATTAGATTCCACTGAACAAATGCAAAGGGCCATTGCAATATGTAGAACCAAGCCCATCTAAACGCAATTCACCTTAGATATGTTAATTTTTTTTTTATGACAATTATTTTCCTTGGAGGGTACCATAGTATGATCAACTGGTTATGTATTTTAATTGTTTAGAATATTGTATGATGGTTTTTTATAATCTCGATAAATGTATGTATGAAGGAAAGGAGGTATATCACTAGGGTAATTGCAATGTATATGTCAATGTTATTAAGAATGCTATACTATACGGTCTAAATCACATGACAAGTAGTCTGAATTTTGATCTCTTCTTTTTTATGGATCGCAGAATACCATAATTGTAATTTTTTGTATAAATACTAATATATAAGTATAACATCTCAAAAAAATGAAAAAACATCAATAAACCCTATTTATTTAAAAAATTATGTTATATTTCACTAAATTCTAATTAATACCAATGGAGTTTAGGTTGTATCCTTTCATATGTTTTTTCTTTATTTGTCTTGTATGGGGAGAAAATATATTTTAGTAGTGAGTGTAAATGATTTTTTTACACAGTAGTTTTCAACAATATACTCATTCTATTAAATCTTATTTATGATAACTAAAACTTCTTATTTTTTCCAGGTTACAAGGCCAATCAACAACAATTCTAGATAGAAGCCATTACAACAATATACTCATTAGGGGCTTAGGATGTTACTCGTGGGAATTGAATGAGGTGGCGAGGATAAAAAATTCCTCGGTGGGGAAGATAACATCATTCCTCGCCACCCAAACTAAACCCAATTGACAAATACTAACTAAAGATTAATTTAACGTATAAACTCTAATCATTGGGTCAATAGTTGAATATGAGGGAGATGTGAAAATCCATTTTCCACTCAATGTGGATAACAAAAAAATTACAATTGGGTCAATAGTTGAATATGAGGGAGATGTGAAAATCCCTTTCCCTTTTTCTCTCACTCGTGGGACACAAAGGTCTTCGAGGAAAAATAAGTTTGTTGGATGGAAAATACTTTTCTTTCCACTGCACTGGAAGGGTAAGAAATTCAGAAAAACATAAGTTAGAGACATGCTTTTGAGGCTAGAGGTCAAATTCACTATGTTATGTCGATTGCTGTTCAGGATGAGCTTCAAGGTTACTGCATCAGATCAAAAAGCTGGAGAAGGAACATTGGAAGTCAGAGACTTCTCATACTCCTCTGCCACTAGAACCAATCCAATCATCATTGAGGACAATGGAAATTAGATTCCATTGAACAAATGCAAAGGGCCATTGCAATATGTAGAACCAAGCCCATCTAAACGCAATTCACCTTAGATATGTTAATTTATTTTTTATGACAATTATTTTTCTTAGAGGGTACCATAGTATGATCAACTAGTTATTTATTTTAATTGTTTAGAATATTGTATGATGATTTTTTATAATCTCGAGAAATGTATGTATGAAGGAAAGGAGGTATATCACTAGGGTAATTGCAATGTATATGTCAATGTTATTAAGAATGCTATACTATATGGTCTAAATCACATGACAAATAGTCTGAATTTTGATCTCTTCTTTGTTATGGATCGCGGAATACCATAATTGTAATTTTTTGTATAAATACTAATATATAGTAGACCATATCAAAAAAATGAAAAAACATCAATAAACCTTATTTATTTAAAAAAATATGTTATATTTCACTAAATTCTAATTAATACCAATGGAGTTTAGGTTGTATCCTTTCATATGTTTTTTCTTTCTTTGTCTTGTATAGGGAGAAAATATATTTTAGTAGTGAGTGTAAATGATTTTTTTACATAGTAGTTTTCAACAATATACTCATTCTATTAAATCTTATTTATGATAACTAAAAATTCTTATTTTTTCCAGGTTACAAGGCCAATCAACAACAATTCTAGATAGAATCCATTACAACAATATACTCATTAGGGGCTTAGGATGTTACTTGTGGGAACTGAATGAGGTGGCGAGGATAACAAATTCATCGGTGGGGAAGATAACATCATTCCTCGCCACCCAAACTAAACCCAATTGAAAAATACTAACTAAAGATTAATTTAACATATAAACTCTAATCATTGGGTCAATAGTTGAATATGAGGGAGATGTGAAAATCCCTTTTCCACTCAACATGGATAACAAAAAATATTTCAATCTCTTATGTAAATAAAATATTTTAATATCTACCTTATATATATGAAAGTGAAAAAATATTTACTTAATCAATAGTTATTTTCTCCATTTAATATGTGTAATTCCTTTATTGTTAGGATCCGATCCTAACCCCTCTTCATGGGTCACTAGTTAGTGGGATATGTTTTCTATGTAATAAAGGACGACATTAGTTAATAAAGCCTAATAAATAAAGGAGAATAAGTCAATGTAAGAAGACCTAATAGAAACTTCCGCTTCTAGAAAGATCTTCCTCTAGAAGTTTCCTTAGAAGGTAGAATTAGTATAAATAAGAGTATGATGCATTGGATATTTTTTTCTTGGAGTTTATTGTAATAGAGCTCTGCTCTGCTGGAGGTTTCCCCCTCAAAGAGGAAAGTGAACATCGCTATATCTAATAAAGGTGCTCTTTTTGGTGTTATTTTGGTATTGTTCTAGCTATAATATGGTTGTTCCATTACTTATTGCTAAATATTTATGTTCCACATATTATTATTCATCTGGTATATTGAAAGTGGTATTCGATCTCTTTTCAGGGCAGAACTTGTGGGGTAATTTGTTTTTCAGGGTAGAGACATATTCTAGTGTCTTTAATCTACAAATATCCATTGTTCTGCGCATAAACTCGCGGTTGGGGACTCATACACATAGGAAATACAAGTGGTACTTAAACACACATTGTTGGTCACCCTTGTAACCCCTGTTGGTACCCATTTGAGTGGTATCACATCAAAAAACACTTGTATACAGATCGACCTAGATCTCATGAATCCCTTCGTAGATAAACCAATCGGTCACCTGACTACTATAGTCCCACCGATAAAAACACTCAGGATGATACTCTCTAGTACCTAGGTTGTCAGGTAGTATGGATAAGGGCATGATATAGCCTCCTTAGTTGGTGCCTTGAGATATTGGGTTGAGTACTACTATTGGACCCCACACATATATAAGAGAGCTATAACACAAGGAAAATCCTTTTCTGTAGAAACCTTTAATACCCTAACCCTTGGGACATAAACATAAACACAAACATAACATACAAGATCTATTGTCGTGCAATTGTGTCTCCTGCATTTTGGTTGTGAAATTCCTACACATTTCTTCTTGTTAAACATTTGTCCATTTTGTCACTGCAGTATTATTCAACTCATAGTATATCTATGCATGAGTAAAAAAAAGGGGGGGGGGGTATCAACACCCTTATTTGTAACCTAGTCCATTTCATTCCTCTCTTCATTCTGATCACAATGGTACCCTTCACTTTTAAGCCTTTTTTTCTCTCTGTGGTCCCACCCCTTTCTTAGACACCCTTATTTGATGACTATCCCATTGGAATCCTCTCTTTTTCATGATCACCCTGGTACATGTCTCACTTTTTGTGGTCTTGATTTTCGTCCCACCACCTCATCTAATACCTAAGCCAATACCATGCCAACCACTCGAGATCAGACCCAAGAATACTGGGATGCTAGGATTTCCAACTTAGAATCACAAATGGAATCCATCCCCACTACCATACAAACAACAATCGATGACTCCCTCCCTACAACAATCCAAACAACCATCCATGAAGCCATGCAGTAATTCAAAAAAAGGTAAGCAGGTAGAACCCAATGCAGAGGACCCTCAACATTCCCATTATGAGCATACTCATTCCTCCCACTCCCCTTGGGGGTCTCCTCACTCTTGGAATAAGGTGCCCAAATTTGACATGTATAAATTTGATGGATCCAACACAACAGGGTGGGTCTCTCAAATGGATCAATACTTCTCCCTCCATAATATTTGGGATGATGAGACCAAACTCCATGTAGGGGTTTTGTACCTGGATCAAGAATGATGGCAGTGGTGTTAGTGACATAAGAAATGTTATCCATGAATTCCCACTTGGAACCTGTTCACTAAAGAAGTTTGTGCCTGTTTTGATAAGGAATCACATTTTTTTGGTAGAATCACCAAGCTGCGACAAACTAGATCAGTCACATATTTCATCATGGCATTTGAATAATTGGTTGTCTGGACTAAGGGCTTATCTGATGCATTTTACCTTGAATGTTTTATCAATGTCTTAAAGGAAGCCATCTGGGCTCATGTGAGCATGCATCATCCTACTACCTGGTTGTAGACATGTTAATTAGCAAAAGAAGCATAGAGCATCCTTCAAGCCCCACCCATGAAGGCTCCAGTTCTCAACCGTGATCACCTTAGGGCTCAACCAACTCCAAAAAAAACATTAAAGGTCCGAAAAGTATCTCCAGTTGAAATGGCAGAACGTCGCAAGTTAGGACTTTTCTAAGTTATTGTGATGAAAAGTATTCACCAGGGCATAAATGTAGAGAACAAAAGTTCTTCCAAATTGATGCATCCACTTCATATCCTTCTGAAGACATCCCATCATATGAGGCTCCTGACTCAGATGAGGCTCCACCAAGTGATCACGCTGAAGATCCAGTTGTAACCCATGTGGAACCAGAGGAAACCATCATATCACTTCATGCACTCAGGTATTTTGTCCCCACAAACATTGAAGCTCAAGGGATACATCAAACATCGGTCATTGGTGGTGTTGATTGATAGTGCTAGCACCCATAATTTTATTCACTATAGGCTTGCTGATGAGATCCATTGTTTTGTCCATCATGTTTCTAATTTTCAAATCCTCATTGCTAATGGTGGTACTATGAAGTGTGGGGGTCATTGTGAGAATATCAAAATCCAAATGGGTGATTATACTTTGAAAACCCGCATGTTCTTTATTTCCATGGGTGGTTGTGATATAGTATTAAGAGTGGAATGGATTCACACTCTGGGGCCAATCACAATGGATTATTAAGAAATATATATTATCTTCAACCAAGATGCTCACTCCTATACCCTCCGAGGTCTCCAAGTGGCCTCTCCTGAAATTATCAGCTCTCACAAGATGGAAAAACTGTTGAAGAAAGGCCACCATGTTGTGATTTCTCAATTTAATGCCATCCAGGTCACTAAACACGATTCTCATGTAGTTCCTCCCATCCTGCAACTCATCTTGGACAAGTACCCTAAGGTATTTGAGATTCCCATATCCTTACCTCCCTCGAGGGGTGAGCACGATCATAACATCCCTCTCCTTCCAGGAAGTCAACCCCCCAATGTATGTCCCTACATATATCCATTTGCTCAAAAAAATTAAATAGAAAATATGGTACAAAAATTACTGTAGGCTTGGGTAATTCTTCTTAGTACTAACCCATATTCTTCACCAGTGGTGATGGTATTAAAGAAAGAATGTACTTGGTGCACATGCCTTGATTTTCGTGCCCTGGATAAACTAACCATCAAAGATAAGTTTCACATTCATATCATTGATGATCCATTGGATGAACTCCAAGGTGCTTGTGTATTCATCAAATTAGACCTTCACTCAGGATATCATGAGATCGGCATGAAAGAGGAATATATTCTGAAGACTGCTTTCAGAACTCATGAAGGACATTATGAATTCTTGGTCATGCCTTTTGGCCTTTGCAATACCCCATCCACCTTCCAAATTCTCATGAATAAATTATTGAAACCTTACCTTCGGAAGTTAGTCTTGGTTTTCTTTGATGACATCCTCATTTACAACCACACTTGGGATAGCCACCTTCTTCATGTGGACAAAGTCCTTCACTTGTTGCAGGAAAACCAATTGTTTGTAAAAAATACCAAATGTTCATTTGGAGCTAGTGAAGTGGAATACTTGGGACACATTGTCAACCAATAAGGGGTAAAAGTGGACCCCCAAAAGACACAAGCTATGCAGGAATGGCTGCGACCCAATACCTTAAAGCACCTAAGGGGTTTTCTTGGTCTCACGACATATTACAGGAATTTTTTCCACCATTATGGAAAAATTGCTAAAAAATTGACCGAACTTCTTAAGAAGAACTCATTTCATTGGACACCTGCTACTGAGAAAGACTTCACAGAATTAAAGAGGGCCATGTGCACTACTCCTGTCCTAACAACAACTAAATTCAACAAAACCTTTGTGGTGGAATCAAATTCTTATGGAACGGTATAGGCACAATGCTCACACAATATGGTAGACCTTTGGAATTTACTAACCAATCATTGAGTGGTCGCAATTTGGGAAGATCTATGTATGAAAAATAAATGATGGTCATTCTCCATGCGGTGCACACATGGTGGCCATATCTCTTGGGACGTCGTTTTCAGATCAAAACAGATCACCATAGTCTGAAATATTTTTGGGAGCAATGACTATCCTCCCCAGAACAAAATAAGTGGTTGAACAAAATGTTGGGTTATGATTATGAATTTATATACAAAATGGAAAAGATAATATAGTAGTCGATGCATTATCACGCCAACATGAGGAAGACGACTCCCTCTTTTCCTTATCCTTGCCAGTCCCTAATTGGTTTGAATAAGTATGTCAAGAGTGGCTAACACACCTGACTCTCTCCAAGTTAATCCAATGACCAACCTTCTTAACAGGAATGCATTTCATTGGACACCTGCTGTTGAGAAAGCCTTCACATAATTAAAGAGGGCCATGTGCACTACTCTTGTCTTAGCAGTGCCTGACTTCAACAAAACCTTTGTGGTGGAATCAAATGATTCTGGCACTGGTATAGGTGCATTGATTACATAAGATGGTAGAACTTTGGAATTTACTATCCAAGCGTTGAGTGGTCGCAGTTGGGAATATCTATGTATGAAAAAAAAATGATGGCCATTCTTCATGTGGTGCACACATGGCGGCCGTATCTCTTGGGATGTCTTTTCCAGATCAAAACATATCACCATAGTCTGAAATATTTTTTGGAGAAACAACTATCCTCCCGAGAACAAAATAAGTGGATGAACAAAGTATTGGGTTATGATTATGAAATTATATACAAAAATGGAAAATATAATATAGTAGTCGATGCATTATCACACCAACATGAGGAAGAGGACTTCCTCTTTTCCTTATCCTTACCAGTCCTTGATTGGATTGAATAAGTATGTCAAGAGTCATTAACACAGAGGAATCTCTCCAAGTCAATTCAATGCCTTCAGGAGGACCCTAATCCTCCCATTGACTACACTTGGCAGGACAATATTCTCACATATAAGGATCGCCTGGTTTTCTCACCCTCTTTAGCACTCAATCCATGACTCTTAAACGAGTTTCACTCGTCAGCTATTGTGGGTCACTCATGCTTCCAAAAGACATATTCACATTCTCTTTGTTATTTTTTCTAGGAAGGAATGAAGAAGGATATCCTTCACTTTGTCAGAGAATGTGAGGTGTGCCAACATAATAAAGGTGAAACTATCAAGTCTTCAAGCACCCTACAATCCCTACCCATTCCATCTTCTATATGAACAAAAATCTCCATGGATTTTATAGTGGGCCTTCCTAAATCTGGGAACAAGTCCATCATCATGGTGGTGGTTGATAACCTCTCCAAGTATGCTCATTTTTGTGCCTTACCCCACCCTTTCACACCAGCACCAGTAGCACAAGTTTTCCTTGATCATATTTTCAAGTTACATGGCATGCCCACCTTTATTGTATCTAATCGTGACCCCACTTTCACAAGCACATTTTGGAAAGAGATGTTTAAATTGTAGGGCACCCAACTGAACATGAGCATCGCCTATCATCCTCAGTATGGAGACCAAATGGAAGTGGTCAACAAATGTTTGGAAACCTGCTTGCGGTGTTTTTATTCGGACAAACAGAATCAGTGGGTACAATGGCTCCCCTTGGCCGAATGGTGGTACAATACTTCCTATCATACGACCACTAAAATGACCCAATATGAAGTAGTGTATGGCCAACACCCACCTACATTGACTACCTATATTACAGGCAAATCAAAGGTCCAATCCATTGATACAATTCTGCAAGGTGGCACAACCACCCTCTCGGATCTAAAGGATAACCTCTACATGGAACAAAATCACATGAAGCAACAGGTGGACCGACATCATTCAGAAAAGGGTTTTTTAGGAAGGTGATTCAGTGTTTCTTAGGCTCCAACCTTACAAGAAAACATCTCTCAAAGCCCATGGATATCACAAGTTGGCACCCAAGTTTTATGGGCCCTACCAGATCATCAAGTGTATTGGTTCAATGACCTACAAATTGGCCCTTCTGGCTACTTCCAAAATCCATCCGGTGTTCCATGTTTCCTGTCTGAAGAAAGTGGTGGGACATAATTGTAGGGTCCAAACCATCCTTCTAGAATTAGATGACGAAGGCTCCCTTTGACTCCAACCAGATGCAATCCTCAATCACTGTGAACGTTGGTTGTGTGGCAAAACTATCAAAGAAGTGTTGATCCACTGGAAGGACACATCACTAGAGGATGCGACCTGGGAACCAACGACTATACTCCAGTAGTTTCCGCACCTACAACATTGAGGGCAATACTGCTTTTGAAGGGGGAGGGCATGTTAGGATCCGATCCTAACCCCTCTCCTTGGCTGACTAGTTAGGAGGATATGTTTTCTATGTAATAAAGGCCTACATTAGTTAATAAATCCTAATAAATAAAGGATATAAGTTGATGTAAGAAGACCTAATAGAATCTTCCACTTCTAGAAAGATCTTCATGCTCGAGGTTTCCCCCTTGAAGAGGCAAGTGGACATTGTTATATCTAATAAATTTGTTCTTTTTTATGTTATTCTTTTTTGTTGGAGTTACTTCGCACACACCTAGGATTTATTTTTCCTAAGGTTTTTCCTTGTTTATTAGTCATTATCCAGTCTCCTATATTTTAGGAAGAATATTCCTCTAGGGATAATATTCTCTTCACTTTTCACTTCAGTTTGACTAGTTGAGTGGAGTTTACATGCTACATTGGTTTTATCACCAAGCAACATTGGGATCGTCACCAACTAATGCTCATTGTCCTTGGGATTATCACTAGACTAGTGCATTAGTCATTATTCCCTGATATCCTCCTCACTTCACTCTGTTTCACTCAGTTAACTGAAGATTGATAGACTAGTTAACTCAGACTAGGTGGTAGTTCACTCATGTAACTTCCTGAGAGACTAGACTAGGTGGCAGTTTACTCCCGTAATTGTTGGTGTGTATCCATATCACTCTAGAACACCACTATGGCACATTAGTTACTCATGTAGCCTGCATTTATTGTAAATTATTCACTCTTTGAGTGTGGAAAACAGTTAATGAGAATTCTTCCATTCTTTCTCTCTTGCTTCTTCTTTTTCAATTTCTGTCTGCAAATGTGTGTGGTGTTTTATAGCTAGATCTATTCTGTTTAGGTTCAACACATTTACATGGTATCAGAGCCAATAGAATGCTAATAAAAATCTACACCAAATTATTTTGGCAGGTACTGAAGATTGAATAACATAGAAAGATGGAATTTATGTTTTACTCACCAACAATACTTCTCATGCCTCATAACTATTTGGAATGGAAGCCAAAATTTTTTCTTCAGCTCAGATGCATAGGCTTGTACCAAATAACTATGGCAACATAGGTAGAGCCTGATTCTGCCGATAATAAAAATAACTTTCTCGATAGACAAGATATAGCCATAGGATGTATCTGCATGTTTGTTTCTCTTGAACTTTTCCATCAAGTATATGAAGAATCAAAAGAATCAACTCCAAATGAATTATGGACCAGATTGGAGGTTCTATTTGGGAATAAATAAGATTGTGAATATTTCATGCAGGAGGTTGAATAGATAGAGCTAGAAGAGAAGCCATCAGAAGATCAAACATTTTATTTGGAAGAGTCTTCTACACAAGTATTTGCACAAATTTGTATTCCATTAATTGAATATGATGTCTACTCCATTTCATATTTGTTTTCTGAATTTCATGTGGAAGATATATGGCATGCATCTTAGCGTTCACATGTAGACACTTTTCCATGCACAATGCATGCATCTCAGGAGACAAAAAGGGATTTGCGCACATCAGACTCAATTATGATATTTTCTGAGAAAACTTTGTAGAAACAAATTGGATATTTGAATTCCTCTCGGGAAAATATCCAATTTGAAAAAACAAATCATCCGAAATGAAGTCCGGGAAGTGAATTTATGATCATTTTAAAATAAAAAAAAATTCAGCGTTTTTCCGGAAACAACTGCATGGCTTTCAAAATTTCATCCAAACTTTATTTGGATATTTTTCATTACAAGAAGAGAAAGTTGATATGTGTGGACATCTCAATGGTGCATCTACTTCATCATATCCATGCAGACATCTACATCTTCAACAAAATCTTCAACGTGCACAAACTTGCACAATTGCAAGGTCTTCTTGGAGTGAAGGACAAGGTTGCTTAGCAACTGCTTTTTGTTCCTTCTCATTTTTTTTTTATGCATTGTAATTTTAGGGGAGGGGTTTTCCCATGAGGTTTTCCCTCTTTCCTCGTTTATTTCAGTGTATCTTTTGTATTTGGGTACCTAACATGGCCTCGTTGCCGGGACCCATTCTTTATTTTCACCATAGTGATGTTTAGGGGGGGTGTTGGAGTTACTTCACATACACATAGGATTTATTTTTCCTAAGGTTTTCCCTTGTTTATTAGTCATTATCCAGTCTCCTATATTTTAGGAAGAATACTCCTCTAGGGAGAATATTCTCTTCAGTTTTCACTTCAATTTGACTAGTTGAGTGGAGTTTAGATGCTGCATTGGTTTTATCACCAGGCATCATTGGGATCATCACCATCCAATTCACATTATCCTTGGGATCATCACTATACTAGCGCATTACTCATTATTCCTTGATCTCCTCCTCACTTCACTCTGTTTCAGTCAGTTAAGTGAAGACTGATACACTAGTTAACTCAGACTAGGTGGCAGTTCACTCCCGTAACTACCTGAGAGACTAGACTAGGTGACAATTTACTCCCGTAACTGCTGGTGTGTGTCCACATCACCCTACACCACCACTATGGTGCATTAGTTACTCAAGTAGCCTATATCTATTGTAAATTATTCACTCTTGGAGTGTGGGTTAATGAGAATTCTTCTATTCTTTCTCTCTTGCTTCTTCTTTCTCAATTTCTCTCTGCAAATGTGTGTGGTATTTTCTAGCTAGATCTATTCTGTGCAGGTTCAACACAATTACATTTTTGTTCTGCATATTATTATTCATCTGGTATATTTAATTTATGTTCAATATATATATGTGGATGAAGGCGAAAAATTATTCTATCATGTAAATTAAGATATTCATTTATTCTGTATAAAAATATACATCTAGATTATATATTTGTATATATAGTATATTTTGAATCTTTTAAATAA
>JZKD02S1001159.1:232452-243446 GCA_000966675.3 Picea glauca
TTCTTATCTCCCCCTCTCACACTCTCTTTCTTCCTCTCTCTACAACCCCCCTCCATATATCACAAGGAAATAAATGGACTTGACCTAGACATGTCAATACCTAAACCTAAACCTAGAAATAACAATACCTAGACATGACAAGACCTAGAGCATGACCTAGACCTATACGATGACCATGATGTAGACCATGACATATACCTGGACCATGACCTATACCATGACATAGTGCTAGAGCTATATTTAGATGGTGACCTAGATCTTGAAGTAGACCATGACCTAGACCACGACATAGAGCTAGATCTAGAGTTAGATGATGACCTAGATCTTGAAATAGACCATGACATAGACCCCCCATACTCTCACTCTCTCACTCTCTACCCCCATACTCTGACTCTTTGAATCTCTACCCTCCCTCTCCATGTCCCTCACTCTCTTTTTCTTCCCCTCTCCGCCTCTCACACTCTCTTTCTTCCTCTATCTGTATCACTCCTCCCTACATCACAAGGAAATAAATGGCCTTGACCTAGACATGTCAATAATTATACCTAAACCTAGACATAGCAAGACCTAGACATGGAAATACCTAGAGAATGATCTATACCTATACGATGACCATGAAGTAGATCATGACATACACCTAGATCATGACCTAGACCACGACATAGAGCTAGAGCTAGATTTAGACGATGACCCAGAGCTTGATGTATACAATGACCTACACCACGACATAGAGCTAGATATAGATTTAGATGTTGACCTAGATTTTGACATAGACGATGACATAGACCCCCATATCTCCATATAAGCCTAGGAATAACTTATACTCAATCCTTAACCCTCTCTTCACTCGATCCCTGAGTGCACTATGAATATACCTTATGTACAACCCTTGCAACCACATTACCCACATCTTGGTGCTCTAACCATTGCTCTATCCTTCAAAACACTTTCAATCCTATACCATTAGGCCTTAGTTGTCCCCATACCCCTATACATATTTATTCATAAATATGTTTGGTGTATATTAAATTCTATATTCTTTGCATTAAGAGCATGCATGTGCTCCTATGAATTGACTGAGTTGTAGTTGTTGGTCGTTTATGTTCAACAGGAACATGTGCACATTACTAGAATGCACACACTCTTTAGTGTGCATGTGTTCTAAGAATGTGTGAAATTTCCTTCTAGGAAATTTTTGGTGCCAAGAACACCCCACCTCATCTATCTCATGGACGGAAAAAATCCATGACAACTTCAGACAAAAAGATCCATCATAGACAAGTTTTACTTATTTTAGTGTTCTTGTTTATTCATAGAGACTTTTGTGTTATTTCCAGACCATTGTAGGAAAATTTGGAAGACAACTTTGTCAAGTGAAATTGGAATTGTTGTTTGTATCTACTTGTGTCTTCTTGGAGTTAGAAGACAAATTTGTCCTAGTGCAATTGGAATTGTTGTTTGTATCTTCTTGGAATTGGAAGACAAATTTGTCCAAGTGCAATTGGAATTGTTGTTTGTATCTTCTTGTGTCTACTTGGAATTGGAAGACAAATCTGTCGAAGTGCAATTGGAATTTTTGTTTGTATCTTCTTGGAATTGGAAGAAAAAATTGTCCCAGTGCAATTGGAATTGTAATTATTAGATGTGTCTTCTTTTGTAATAAAAAAAAAAAATTCTCCACTTGGTTGTGCCTTATTACATAATACAAAGAAAAATTTGTAGTGGGTGTTTGGAAGCCAATTTTTATCTTTAAACATGGGGAACCACCGGATTTCAGAAATAAATTCCTCGAGAAAAAAAAAACCAATCTAAAAGGTAGAAGAAGAAAGAGAAAAAGAAAAGTTACGTATCTCAAAGTGTAGGCTTCAAAAGAGGGGAATCCAATTTCTAGCAGAATAGATGCCGCTATTATTTCTCCTCCATCACCAGAAGAAAAACAAAAGATTTCATTATAGAGAAATCTAAACAATATCTCATCAAGAATTTTTTTTGTGGATGACTAGATGATGGAGGATTTTCTTGGAGATGATTATACAATGGATGGAATTAGAGAAGAAACTAGTGTACAACATTGTGGTGAAGAATGTCCTATGGTGCAATCTCTTGTTGGATAGTCAAATGTTCCAGAAACTAGACAATCCCATGTCCAATCTCCTCCTACAGTTGATCCATCAGTGATTGAAGGGGAAAGTACTGCAACATTGTTGACTCCACGACAAGGAGGTCAAGAATGTTAGAATAGGGGTTCTTTGTCCCTACCTAGATTGAGAAATACACGATGAAGAAATCCTAAACGCATTCAGGGCGATGGAAGTGGTCTAGCATCACTTGAAGGTAAGTTACATAACCTTACTATTCATTATCACTCTTATAAAATCATTCAAGAATATTTTGAACCAAAATCTGATGCTACTAAATGCCATTTATTTTTATCTTTGTTAAAATCTAGAATTTTCACTGTTGTTAGGAGAATTTTAGGCATTAAAACAATCAAAAGTGTAGAAGCAAGTCATCATATTGTTAGAAACCTTGTATATTTTTTTCAAATAATTGGTAGGAAGACTCATTTTAAAGACTGAAATGCATCCCGACGTGTCTTGTCCTAGTCAACTGTTATCAAGATTACAAGACAACATCATTTGCTACAAAAAACCTCTCACCTCTTGAAATGAAATGTCAAAAACCTTAGAACGTATTCTCGTAGATGAGATAGCCTAGACACAGGCACCCCGATAGATTTGTGGGCCTTCACTGGAAGGCTACCTCGTTCTGACATGAAGTTAATTGGAGTAGTTAAGGGACTAGTTCAAGATTTTTGGCATGAGAACACAAGGCCTTCTTCCAACAAAAAAGATGTACTAAAATTGAGAAGGGGATCCAGGGACTATGAATCCCATATTAAACACTTTATTGAAATTACACAGACATAATTGTATGAGAGGTTCATAACAATACATAGTGCACTTAACTTAGGCCAAATATCTTTCCATAAATGTAAGCCTTGGTATGTTTGAATAAACACAATTCATAACATGTGTTGTTGTGGATATCACATTGAGTATGGTTATTATTATCACACACACACACAAACACATATTTTTTGTGTTTTGCATAACACCATTTTGCATGAATGCCTAGTTATATTGTCGTCGACATCATCTATAGATTTTATTCACAACATCTTGTGTACAAGGCTAGAGGGTTTTACATTTGATCAAAAATCATGCTTAGATGGGACATGCCCCGAGTGTTGTAGAATGAAATTACTAAGAAAGTGCATCCATGTAAGTGATGAGTATGAATTGGGAAGGAAGGAGGTTTACTCGAAAAACTTTAAATAGGTGACATATGACATTGATGGAGGACATGAAAGAAAAAAGATACAATTGGTTACTTCCCAAGTACGAGTTTTTGACTTCATGAAGGACTTCATTGAAAAGACATGACATTATGTTCAACATGTCCCTGTGGCTCGATGGAAGGAAGAGCATTTTAGAATATGAAAAGATGCATTTCCTATTGGTACTATGTTATCGGTGGTTGATTTTGTTGAGAACTACACCCTTCAACTGCAACATGAGATTCAAAGCCAATATTATCACTTAGAGCAGGTCAGTATAATGGTACATATCACATACAAGCATGTACCAGATAGTAATGAACAAAACATAGCTATATTGAAAGAGTATCACTTCTACATAAGTGATGATCGGTGCCATGACTTATCATACATACAACATTGTTTTCATTTGTTGTACAATCAACTTAAGGAGAACAACATAAATATGGATCACATTGGATTTGGTTAGATGGTTGTGCAGACTAGTTCAAAAATTCTCGTGTATTTCAATGGTTGTGTATTTTGCACAAAAAACTAAAGGTACCACACAGTTGGAACTATTTTGAGTCTGAGCACAGGAAAGGGGAGAATGATGGAGCATGTGCATGCATAAAAAGAGCATTACGTAGACAAGAAATGAAGTTCACTACTACTTCCCTCATACAAGATGAAAAATCCATTGTTGAATGGTGTTCTTCAGTAATGGGAGAGGGAACATGAACCTGTGAAGACCAATCACATAATAAATGGCATGTACATAAATATTTTTGGGAGGTGGTTGATGTATATTAATCACAGTGGTATGAATGAAAAACAATCGAGGCCACTCATGGATTCCATTCAGTTAGAACATCATAAAATGCAATAGTTGAAATATGGACGAGAAAAATATCTTGCTTATGTGGTCCATGTAGTAGTAATGAATGGGATGATTGTGAATAGATGGACTAGGTTGATAGATGGGATCGTTTGTCACTCCCCATTGGTCAACTTATAACTATGGAATTATCCAAATTGGAGGAGGACCAATAAAATATTTCAACAGAATATGATCATGTCTCAGATCTCGTACTGTCAGGTTCATTGAATCCTTCTATTAAAGTTGAATAACTATAATTAATGTTTTATGCTTTGGTCATTAAGTGTGTTAGCACTAGAAGTCAACTTTGGATTTCGTCAAAGGTAAGCCCAATACCCATCAATTTTGTGTCACAATGAATAAATTTAAGGGGGTCTAATGGATGCAAACTCAGGATAATATCGCTTTAACTCATAAAACTGGGCTGATATGTGAGAAAATAAGAGGTCTTGATTTAACTTCAGTCAGTAATTTGTATAAAGGGTGAGTAGGATGAAGAACTTGAGGATAAAATGTAAAGGTCTGCTATGGACATCAGGTCTTCCAACAACTTAAGGAGGAAAAGCTTCAAATGTAAGATCCTCTTGAATCCAAAACCTTAGGAAACTGAAAACGCCACAACAATATTGTAATCAAACATACATTACAATACAGTCACAACAAATCGACTAGATCATCCATGCCCAAGTCTTTAGTATCAAAAGAAAAAGAGATGGAAAGAGAGCTGTCTGTCATTAAATAAGAAGTCTCAAATGACAATACATAACCACAGAACCAGAGGCTTCATTAAAAATTTACAAATCAGGAGCATAGCTCAACCATCGACCCTAACAAAATATCAAAACTGAGTATTTATACTCAGAACAGTTTCCACCACCAGGAGTGTGACCTGGCCACTGCAATCAAAGCTTTTCATCTGCATCTTCTTCTAGTAGTCTGTACATGTATTCTTCTATCAGATGCAAGTTTAGATCAGTATGGGCTTTGCAGGAAAGTCTGCTGACAGGGGAACTTTGGACTGACAGTCTACGTCCATGGCCAATTCTTCCATTCTTTCTATTTATGTGGTGAAACGAGGTTTCAACCACCTTCCCCATTTTCATTAACTACTTTCATTGGGATCAGGGCGAGGCCTGACACCCATGAATGTTCCAGGATGTGCCCACGACTCCTTCCAATTGATCTTGACATCTTGAAACCACACAGATCTTCTGCTGAGACCAAGACGGGCACTTCGATCTTTTATGCAGCTCCATTCCCTTTCCCCATGCGACCACGGACCGTGACCTCATGCTTATCCATATGAAATCTTGAGATTTCACATTTCGGGAGTTTTCACTCCCCTTGATTTCAAACATCCTGATGCTCGAAAATGCGAAACAACCCATCTGGATCAACGGTCGGATTTGCCTTGAATCTGATAGCCATGATCATCACCTCGAACAACTTCAGTTGCATGTCACTCAATCAAGTGCCTACCTTTCTTTTGGCTGCACTTTCCATATGCCCCTAGGATGTGATCATTGGCCTAATTCCCAGGCATTTCGGGATTTCACGTTTCGCAAGTTCGCACTATATTCCATGCTAAAATCTCTGAGTCACGAAATTGTGATCTCTCGGATCAGGTGACATGCGTCTCTTTGCATATGACGACCCATATCATATCGACATTTCAGGACCTCGTACCATCGACACTTCTCACCTCAGCCTTCCCAAAAATACTTTCTCTACGGATCCTGCGCCACGTGTCCTTATGAAAGAGATGACCCAGATCATTTCGTGACTTCGCGTTTCGTAAGTCCTCATGACTCTGCCCTTTGACTTCTCCATTTTGTGGGTCAGCGAAATTCTAGTCTTACACAACGTGTACTTCCCAGCATCAACAAATATGATTGGCCTCATGATTTCAGAACTCTGTTTGACGCTATACTTCGTGTAACTCTATGATCCCGATCGCCCGATGACCGTCGATCCAATCTACCTGGTGGATCTCCACTATGTAAAGATGATCCTGCTTTCTCACTTGATTTGAGTCCACATCAGACTGCTCTAAGTGCTGCACTTGTGCTTACGGCTGTGGCTTCTGTGACAAATTACTTGGAGGACTAACTGAGGGATCGGGAAAATAGAATGATCGGTGACAGAGGTAAAGAGAGAAGTGATGAATCTTAAAGAAAACAGGTCGATTAAACATACGAATACAAACAAAAGAAAAACTACAAGTCGAGGGGAAAAATACAGACTTAGGTAGAAAACAAAAAACCCTAAGGCTTTGAAAAGTTTATGTGATAAAATTTCGCTCCATAGGGGATGGAATTCTCCCTGCGAGCTACCAAGAACACACAACTCCAGTTCCTTTGCTATTGGGTTATGGAGTCGAGCTCAAAACATTTCATCGAAGGCTGACATGTACACTATTCTACTTATAAAAAGGAAAACAAACACACATGCTCCAGAAAGAGCTTATTTATGTACAAAACCTAAGCTAACTGACTGAATTTTACAATGGGTTAGGTGAAGGAAAACTTCCACCAAATCCACTCAAGCAACTTGTTGACATGAGTCTTTATAATGCCAATGATTAACAACAAACGAGAGGAGTATAACCATAGTTTGAAAACATTACCTATATCCCCTCTAACTACTGTAGACATAATAAATCTTACGGGCTCAAAAACATTTGAGTAACACAACTCCACATACACCCCTACAGGGTCATGAAAATGGCGATAGAACACATGGGACTGGTAGTATATATATTCTTCCACTATAGGCGGTTTATTGTAAAATGTTGGTACAAGTGAAAGAAGGATTGAAATAGGTGTCTACAGATCTGCTGATAACTGTTGATTTACTTCTGGCTGTGTATAAATAATCTCTTCATGTGCCTCAACTAAGGGCTGCTCCTGGTCAAATCTTCGAGTTATATTTTATGTGACAAGCCCATCCTCTGCATCATCCTCCCTGTCTTCATAGTGATAAAATATAGGATAAGTTTGTTTCTCATCATCACTAGAACATTCATCAAATATGAGCTACCCTTCATAGCTATGATCAGCCTCTAAAACAATAATTTCATCAATAATACGACTGTTAAAAATATCCATTTCAGGAACATTAGTAACTGCTGCTTCTATTTGTTGGTACACAAGCTGGCTACTCCCCAAGTCAACAAAATGTGAGGTAGGGGTCTTCTCTTCTTCATTTGAGTACTCATAAAAGATGGGTAAGTGCATAACTCTTTTATTTTGCAAAGAAAAAAGAGCGATCTCTTGATTCTTCTCTTCAATCCTGGGTGAAAATACATCATGGGAAACCTCTTGAAGGAAAAGAGAAGAATCCTCTTCCACAACTATCTTTTCTTTTAAAACTGAGACAACAAGTGCATCAGGGGAAGAAAATGATACATCTATGACTATGAAATCATCAACATTATCAATACTCAAATATGGAAGGCCTTCTTCTCGGGGAATAGAAAGAGGAAAACTTTCATCCACACTTCCTCTTTCGATCATATCTTCACCAGACTCATCATACGAGGAAGACTCTGTCATCTGCTGTATGTGAAATGAAAACGTCTTACAACCATCATCCAAAAGAAGATGAGACAGGTAAATCTTCTCATAGTATGAATTAAAAGCATCTTGAAAATCCTTCAAAGAGTGGCTACTAGCAGCAGGGAGAGATTGGCACCATTCATGAGCATATTCCTCTAAATAAAATTTGAACATATTGATCAAGACATCCTCGTGAACAAAATCATGTTCAAGCATGCATATATGAAAGTTAAATAAGTGCTCACTGGGGTGGTCATGCTTGCTTCCTCTGAATCTTGGAAGATAATCATCCCATTCATTTATAGCCAGCTCTGGATGTGGATAACCAGCGATGGATGAGAAATTGAAGGGGGGAAATATCTTGGCCAGGATAGCCTCCATAGCCTTTTGATTTGTCCCCCTTCAATGGAGTCACCAACAGATTCTACACAATGGATTTTCCATGGTGAAAGATAATCAGTCAGAATGTGTCTGGTCTTCGTTCACCATCAAAGACCAAATCTAAACGTTGTCAATATCCTAGGGAACTTTCAAGCTTTCTGCTAAAATCCTTCTCGAGAAAAATTCTCTGGGTCAGCTTAGGTGTGATAGAGGCAACCACAACTAAAATAGTGGATTCGACACAGTGGAGTATCCGGGTGCAAGTTGAAATATTCAATGGTACTGATATCTGATGCACCTTCAGAATCAGAGCTTCTTTGTCATTTTATCACAGGGAAATGTCTTCAATTCTTGCCCCAACAACAACACCAAAAATGTTAGCACTAGAAGTCACCTCTAGATTGCGTCAAAGGTAAGCCCAGTATCCATCAGTTTTATGTCACAATAAATAAATTTAAGGGGGTATACTGGACGTGGACTCAGGATAATTTCACTTTAACTCAGAAAATTGGGTTGATATGTGAGAACAAATGAGGTCTTGATCTAAATTTAGTCAGTAAGTTGTATAAAAGGTGAGTAGGATGAAGAACTTGAGGATAAAATGTAGAGGTTTTCTATGGACATCAGGTCTTCTAGCAACCTAAGGAGGAAAATATTCAAATACAAGATCCTCTTGAACCCAAAACCTTAGGAAACTGAAAACGCCACAACAATACTGTAATCAAACATACATTACAATACAGTCACAACAACTCAAATGTATCATCCATGCCCGAGTCTTCAGTATCGGAAGCAAAAGAGATGGAAAGAGAGATTAATGTCATTAAACAAGAAGTCTCAAATGGAAATACATAACCACAGAACCAAAGACTTCATTAAAACTTTACAAATCGGGAGCGTAGCTCAACCATCGACCCTAAAAAAATATCAAAACTGAGTATTTATACTCATAATAGTTGCCACCACCAGGAGTGTGACCTGGCCACTACAATCAAATATTTTCGTCTACATCTTCTTCTGTCAATTTGTGCATTTATTCTTTTGTCAGATGCGAGTTTAGATCAGTATGGGCTTTGCAGGAAATTTCGCTGACAGGGGAACTTTGGACTGACAGTCTGATTCCACGACCAGTTCTTCCATGCTTTCTATTTATGTGGTGAAATAAGGTTTTAAGAACCTTCCCTAATTTCATTAACTACTTTCATCAGGATCAGGGCGAGGCCTGACACCCATGAATGTTCCAAGATGTGCCTACGATTCCTTCCAATTGATCTTGACATCTTGAAACCATGCAGATCTTCTGCTGAGACCAAGACATGCTCTTCGATCTTTTACGTGGCTCCATTCCCTTGCCCCACATGACCATGGGCCATGACTTTGTGCTTATCCATATGAAATCTTGGGATTTTTCATTTTGAGAGTTTTCACTCCCCTTGATTTCAAACATTCCGATGCTTGAAAACGCGAAATGACCCATCTGGATCAATGATCAGATTTGCCTTGAATCTGAAAGCCATGATCATCACCTTGAACAACTTCAGCCTTTGTTTTGGCCACACTTTCCATATTCCCTTGGGCTATGATCGTGGGCCTAATTCCCAAGTGTTTCAGGATTTCTCATTACGCGAGTTCGCACTGTATTCCATGCTTAAATCTCCGAGTCACTAAATCGCCATCGCTATGATCAGGTGATACACGTCTCTTTGCATCAGATGACCCATATCATATCAACATTTCGAGACCTTGTACCATCGACACTTCTCACCTCAGCCTTCCCGAAAATACTTTCTCCCTAGATCTTGCGCCATGTCTCCTTCTAAAATAAACGACCCAGATCATTTCATGACTTTGCGTTTCACGAGTCCTCGTGACTTTTCCCTTTGACTTCTCCATTCTGTGGGTCAGGGAAATGCTAGTCTTATGCAATTTGTCCTTCCCAGGATCAACGACTAGGATTGGCATCATGATTTCAGAACTCTGTCTGACGCTATACTTCATGTAACTCTATGATTCTGATTGCTCGATGACTGTCGATCTGATCTTCCTTTTGGATCTCCACCGTGGAGATGATCCTTCTTTCTCGCTTGATTTGAGTCCATATTAGACCGCTCTAAGTGTTGCGCTTGTGCTTACAGCTGCAACTTCTGTGAGCAATTACTTGGATGACTGACTAAGGGCTCGGGAAAATAGAATGATCGGTGACAGAGGTAAATAGAGAAGTGATCGATATTAGAGAAAACAGGTCGATTAAACAGATGAATGCAGACATAAGAACAAATACAAGCCGAGGGGAAAAACTTACAATCGGGTCTGCAAAAGGAGGAGAGACACACAAAATACAGACTTAGGTAGAAAACACAAACCCCTAAGGCTTTGACAAGTTTATGTGATAACAAAGTGGACTCACATTTTGGCACTCTATTTTTTGTAGGGTAAATATACATAGTGGTTTCCCCAAGAGATAATGAATGGGGCACTGAATATTGGCTGACACAATGCTTAGAGGGAAAGAATACCCTCATGTGATCAGTAACAGACTCCGAATGACACATGATGAATATATGACACAGGATGAAAGAACACGAAAGAAAGGTGATTATGTATTTCAATATTATAAACTAGGTCAAGTCATATACCACTTTACAAACTCCAGGTACAAACATCCAGGGATGATTTTAGGGGCTAAATTTCCCTCATGGGATAATTTTCCATGGTTTTTCCAAAAATGAGATTTGCTATTTTAAAAATGATTCGCCCAAATTCTATAAGATAAAATTATTTTACCTTAAAAATCACCAAAAGTTTATAAAAACTATATAAAATCCTTAGAAATTTGAATATTTTTACAAAAATATCG